>JABCRI010000396.1:0-37026 GCA_015143295.1 Tetracentron sinense | reverse complement strand
CCCCCCTATGATAATGCTCTAAGATCGTCTCACAAGCTCCACGGATCACAATGAAATGCTCTAAGATCTCTAAGGTTATGCTCTATGGAAATGCTCTACGGTATTGCTCTATGCTCTATGTCTCTACGGATCATAATGACTCTAAGTAACTCCATGAACTCACAAGAACTCATAAGGCTATGATTATCGATTGACTCACACGGTTACAGTTTGGTTTCGAATATTATCTCATATATGTTTCACGGTTTCCATGCTTTAAGGATTGTTCGGATTTCATTCTCCATGTCTTGTATGCTCCATGCCTAACCGCTTTATTGTTCTTAGTTTGTATACACTGAGTATTCCATGCTCAGTCGATATTGTTATGATCGGCAGGTGCTCGGGTTCCATTCGATTTGTGTGGCGACGAACCTTGGGTCGAGGAAGAGTACCGTGACCCGGAGCCTTCCATGGATCACTATCATGACGATGGTGCTCTAGATAGGAGCGTGACTTCGATTCTGTTGATCGACCGACTTAGAACTTGTGTCATTTTGTTATGTGAGTGTGGGTTTGTCCACTCCGCTTTGGGTTTCTCACACATGTATACTTGTTGGTTCTTACTTGAGCCAAGCTATAGGAGTATTCATTTGCTTCCGCTATGTTTAGTATTTTATTTTCCGCTGTGCATTGTATTTCGTTTCCGCTATGTATATGCAGAGCACTCTGACAGGTTTCCACGTGTGCCTTATGTATCATACTGGAGGTATGATACGGCGGTCACGAGTCAAAGTATCCTTAACTCCTAGGGGGTATTTTGGGTCGCGACAGACTTGGTATCAGAGCTAGTTATGTCTAATGACAGACTTAGTTAGGTCACTCAGGCTTGGTCTAAGCGGAAGTAATTCCTATGAGTTGAACTTAGAACTCAGAAGGACTCAGTTGTCTTAGGCTTGTTACCACGACATAACCGGTATCAAGTGAATCCTTAGGTCAGTATAGGATCCGAGATTGATGTGGTCCTATGCGAGGTTCTAGTATAGGCTCTAAGTATAATTATATGATGATGTATATATACCTCGATGTGTACTATGTGCGGTATAGCATTTCATGATTATTGAATTGCTATATGATATGTGAGGTTTGGTATCCAGTTAGACTCATGTTTTGCCAAATTGATCTCAGGATTCGATATCATGAGACGTGGCAATCGGGGTCGAGGTTACCATACTCGGAGGGCCGAGAGTGAAGTTCCGAGAGAAGAGGAACCGTTGTACTTCACGAATGCGATGGACTCCATAGCCGAGACTTTAGCATTGTTGGCAGCAAGCCTATGCCTACCCCACCGTCCACGCCTGTGCCTACACCGGTGCATCACACCGCGGGGCTCGAAGCTTTTAGGAGACTGCGGCCTCCTACATTCTATGGCACTCTGGACCCCATGGTGGCCGAGTCTTGGATTATGCAGCTGGAGAAGACCTTCCGGGCTCTCCGTTGTACCGATGAGCAAAGGGTAGAATGGGCTTCCTTCGTGATGGAAGGTGAAGCCGAACACTGGTGGAGAGCTGCCCAAAGGCAGAGAGATGTTGCTAAGGCAGGTGTGCCCTGGACTTGGCGGAGTTCTTAGAGACCTTCAGGGAACAGTACTTTCCCAGGTTTATTCGGGAACAAAAGGCGAGAGAGTTTATGCTTTTGGAGCAAGGGTCGATGAGCGTAGCCGAGTATGAGGCTAAGTTCACCGAGTTGTCTAGGTTTGCTCCGCACTTGGTGGCTACTGAAGACCTACAGGTCAGGAAGTTTGAGATGGGCTTGAAGGCTTTCATCCGAGATCGGGTGTCCATTCTCCAGGTAGAGTCTTGGAGAGAGATAGTAGGGAAGGCAAAGATCACCGAAAAGAATGCGGAAGACTTCGTGAGAAGAAGAGCAGTGGCTTCGGGAAGAGCATGTCTCGGGGTCAGTCGAGTAGTTCTTCAGAGAAGAGGACTAGGACTGCACCGTACCAGTTCTCCCAGCCGATTTCGGCTCAGAGACCTTCTTTTGCGCCTCAGGCCCGCGTCCTACGGCATCGCAAACTACGAGGGTTATGCCTCCGGCTTCCTCCGCATCGCAGACATTTGAGGAGTGCGCCGTATGTGGTCGTCGGCATAAGACTGGGGATTGCCGAAGAATGTCAGGTGGATGCTTCCACTGTGGCGAGGTGGGCCATATGATTCGAGATTGCCCGCGCAAGCAGTCACAGTCTGGATCACAGGGAGTTCGGCCTCCAGGCAGGCAGAATTCACTTCAGGGGTCTTCATCTCAGGCCTCTAGATCCTTGCAGCCTACCCAGCAGCCTCGTCAGGCAAACCAGGGCAGAGTCTTTGCCATGACTGATAGAGACGCACAGGCATCTGATGATGTTGTGCAAGGTACGCGCGAACTAGTCTTTGTCAAAGTTCTAATATTGCCATGATATATTCGTATCTATATATATGTCCTATGTGGTGTTTTGCGATGTTTGTATCTATATGTACAGTTGTGTTATAACTGGGATGATTCAAATTCTCAGGTTCGTTGCTCGTAAATGAATGTTTGGCAAGAGTGTTGATAGGACACAGGATCCACTCACTCGTTCGTTTCGCCAAGCTTTGCCAAAGGCTTTACGTCCGAGCCAAGCAAGCTACTTAGGGAGTTGTCCATTTCGACTCCATTGGGAAAATCTATTGAGACAGATAAAGTGTATCCGGATAGTGTTGTACAAGTCATGCAGCACGAGTTGCCAGTCGACTTGATCCTTCTGGGAATTCAGGATTGGGATTTCGATATCATCCTAGGTATGGATTGGCTCTCAACTCACCATGGACACGTGGCGTGTTTCGAGAAGGTGGTGCATTTTAAACCCGTGGGGTTAAAGCCGTTTCATTTCAGGGACTTCAGAGAAGAGACATTGCCCGCTTTGCAACTCTTAGTCTCGAGGGTGTAGAAGTGCGAGACTCCACACCCATTCCAGTGGTATGTGAGTATATGGATGTTTTTCCGGAAACCTTGCCGGGATTGCCTCCCGATCGTGCAATCGAGTTTGCGATTGAGCTAGCTCCAGGCACAGTTCCGATTTCGAGAGCTCCGTATAGGATGGCCCCTATTGAGCTTAAGGAGTTAAAAGAGCAGTTAGAAGAATTGCAAGGCCCTTGGTTTTATCCGGCCAAGTGTTTCACCTTGGGGAGCTCCGGTTCTCTTCGTGAAGAAGAAAGATGGATCAATGCGTCTGTGCATTTATTACAGGCAATTGAACAAGGTCACGATCAAGAATCGTTATCCATTGCCTCGGATAGACGACTTGTTTGACCAATTGAAGGGTGCGCAGTTTTTCTCCAAGATTGACCTTCGATCTGGTTATCATCAGTTGAAGATCAAGAAAGAGGACATTCCGAAGACAGCATTCCGAACTCGATACGGTCATTACGAGTTTTTGGTCATGTCTTTTGGACTGACTAACGCACCGGCAGCATTCATGGGTTTGATGAATCGGGTGTTCAGATCGTCTCTCGATCAATGTGTGATCGTGTTCGTAGATGATATCCTTGTGTATTCACAGTCACAGGAGGATCACACGAGAGATCTCCGGCTGGTCTTGCAGACACTTCGAGAGCATAGTCTGTATGCTAAGTTGAGCAAGTGCGAGTTCTGGCTGAACAAGGTGTCTTTTCTTGGACACGTGGTATCTGCTGAAGGTATTTCAGTTGATCCTGCAAAGATTGAAGCGGTGATGAATTGGGGAAAGGCCGAAGAGTGTCACCGAGATTCATAGTTTCCTCGGGTTGGCAGGGTATTACAGAAGGTTTGTGGAAGGATTTTCAAGTTTAGGCAGCTCCGCTTACCTATCTCACACGGAAAGAACACGAGGTTCACTTGGAGTGATAAGTGCGAGGCTAGTTTCTTGGAGTTGAAAAAGAAGCTTACTTCGGCTCCTGTTCTTACAGTTCCATCTGGGAGCGGTGGTTTCGAAGTCTATAGTGATGCTTCACTAGTGGGACTTGGATGTGTTTTGATGCAGCATAAAAGGGTGGTCGCCTATGCTTCCCGTCAGCTGAAGGAGCATGAGCAGAATTACCCCACACATGACTTAGAGCTCGCTGCAGTCATCTTTGCACTGAAACTTTGGCGTCACTACCTCTACGGAGAAGAGTTCGTGGTGTTCACAGACCACAAGAGCTTGAAGTATCTTTTCCTCCAGAAGGAGTTGAATATGAGGCAGCGTCGTGGATGGAGTTCATGAAGGACTACGACTGTTCCATCCAGTACCACCCGGGTAAGGCCAACGTGGTGGCCGATGCTCTTAGCAGAAAACCTTACGGAGTTATGGCTCAATTGAGAGTGCAAGAGTGGAAGTTATTACATGATATGTGTCATTTGGACACTACT
Source organism: Tetracentron sinense (assembly GCA_015143295.1). Taxonomy (NCBI): domain Eukaryota; kingdom Viridiplantae; phylum Streptophyta; class Magnoliopsida; order Trochodendrales; family Trochodendraceae; genus Tetracentron; species Tetracentron sinense. The sequence goes on along the minus strand of JABCRI010000396.1, from coordinate 32,646 downwards.
CTCAGGCATGTCACGTATGGGCCGATAATGTCCAACGTGGTGGTTAGGCCACAGATCCTGAGCCAGATCAAGGAGTTACAGAGTTCCGATGTTGAGTTGCTTGCTTACCGAGACAAGTCGGTGAGTAACGGCAATCAGGAGTTCGCTTTAAATGATGATGGTGCTATCACATTTAAAGGCAGGTTATGTGTCCCCGCCGACACAGTTTTGAGGGATGAAATTTTGAATGAAGCTCACCGATCAAAGTACAACGGTACATCCGGGAGGTACCAAGATGTACCAGAATCTCAAGAAGCACTACTGGTGGCGAAACATGAAGAGGGAAGTCGCTGAGTACGTCGCCAGATGTTTGATTTGCCAGCAGGTAAAAGCCGAACATCAAAGGCCGGCAGGTCTTTTGCAGTCCCTTCCTATTCCGGAGTGGAAATGGGAGAACATCTCGATGGATTTCATTGTGGGTTTGCCGCGAACGGTGAAGGGCTCCGATGCTATTTGGGTGATTGTGGACAGGTTGACTAAGTCTGCACATTTCATTCCGTACCGAACTACTTTCAATGCAAATCAGTTGGTAGCCCTATATGTTAAGGAGGTGGTTCGACTGCACGGTGTGCCAGTTTCTATCGTGTCTGATCGAGATCCTCGGTTTACTTCCAGGTTTTGGAAAACCTTCCAGGATGCTATGGGTTCTCGTTTAGAATTCAGTACCGCCTTCCATCCTCAGACCGATGGACAAACGGAGAGGGTGAATCAGGTAGTGGAGGATATGCTCCGAGCTTGTATGCTGGATTTTCAGGGTAGTTGGGAGGAACAGTTACCGTTGGTTGAGTTTGCCTACAACAATAGCTATCAGGCAAGCATTCAGATGGCACCTTTTGAAGCTCTGTATGGTCGGAGTTGTCGATCACCGCTATACTGGATGAAGTTGGTGAGAGGAAGATTCTTGGTCCTGAGTTGATAGAGCGGACCGCAGAAAGGGTCAAAATTATCCGGGAGCGATTGAAAAGTGCTCAGGATAGGCAGAAGAGCTATGCGGATGTACGCCGCAGAGATTTAGAGTTCCGAGTTGGGGATCGGGTCTTTGTGAAGATTTCGCCGAGTCGGGGAATCATGCGATTCGGGAAGAAGGGAAAGCTCAGTCCTAGGTACGTGGGACCATTTGAGATCGTCACAAGGGTTGGTGAGGTTGCTTACAGGGTAGCACTACCGCCTCACATGGCAGCGGTCCATAATGTATTTCACGTCTCTATGCTTAGAAAATACATTTCGGATCCGTCTCACGTCATCGCTCTTGATCCTGTTGAGATTCGAGAGGATCTTACGTTGGTTGAGCAACCAGTTCAGATTCTGGATCGTCGAGATCAAGTGTTGCGAACCAAGACTATCCCTTTAGTCCTAGTGAAGTGGCAGCATCATTCCAAGGAAGAGGCTACATGGGAGCGAGAAGCCGAAGTACGAGAAAAGTACCCCCATTTATTTGTTTAAGGCCATGGCATTCCCTTGTATTTTGCTATAGTTTTACGCATGTATGTATCGTCCAAATTTCGGGGACGAAAATTTTTGTAAGGGGGGGAGAATGTAGCACCCCGGACTTTTTCATCATTATGAATAGCACCTTCGTAGCTAATTGGCCGTTTTCGTAGTCTAATTAATAAATAAGGGAGAAATCGGAAATTCCGAACGTCAGAAATGTTCGTTTTCGAAAGACGGATCCAACGCAAGTTGAATCGTCGAAATCCGACAAGCGAGTAAAAAGATATGGTCGAAACAGTCCGGACATCACAGAGCACCGATCGCTCGGTCATTACCTGCGATCGATCGGTCCACTACCGATCGTTCGATGGCTATCGCACTGTTAACTTTTTGTATGGGGAAAAATTCCAGAGAGTGTGTTTTTGACCGATCTCTCGGTCATAACACCGATCGATCGGTAAGCCACCGATCGCTCGGTCCATACCACCGATCGATCGGTCATACGCAATTTTTCTTCATTAAGGGTGTTTAAGACTTTAAACACAACCCCTTGCCTATAAATAGGCTGAGTTCGTGCCTTAGGGTTTCAGAAACCCTCTGTGCCTATCTTAGGAGATTTTGAGAGAGAGAAGAAGGAGAGGAACTACTTGTTGATCAAGCTTGTGGAAGATCAAGGTTCTTCCACTTCCCTTGGTGATTCTCAACCAAGAACACAAGGTTATTGCTTGTTCAAGCCTTTGGGAATCAAAATCTTTGATTTCACCAAGGTAGATACACTCTACTACAATCTTGCAATCCTACTAGTTACTAGATATGATTCTTCTTATATATGCCCTATCTAGATGTATTGATTCTATGTATGAAAAGGTGTGATTATATACTTGGATGAAGGATTACTATTATGATGCACTCTAAGTGTTTGATAAAATACCTCTAAGGGATTCTATGCTTAAATACGATGATTTCTCTTATTAAGTGCATATGCTCGCATGTCTCGCATGAACCGATGGTTTCCATGGATTTCTCAAAGTACAAATAAAGGTTTTTCACGAAAAGACGAATAATGAATGATTCTAAGTAACTCTATGATTTCTCTAAGATCGTTTCACAAGCTCTAAGGATCCTACCATGCTCACAAGAAAACCCTATGATAATGCTCTAAGATCGTCTCACAAGCTCCACGGATCACAATGAAATGCTCTAAGATCTCTAAGGTTATGCTCTATGGAAATGCTCTACGGTATTGCTCTATGCTCTATGTCTCTACGGATCATAATGACTCTAAGTAACTCCATGAACTCACAAGAACTCATAAGGCTATGATTATCGATTGACTCACACGGTTACAGTTTTGGTTTCGAATATTATCTCATATATGTTTTCACGGTTTCCATGCTTTAAGGATTGTTCGGATTTCATTCTCCATGTCTTGTATGCTCCATGCCTAACCGCTTTATTGTTCTTAGTTTGTATACACTGAGTATTCCATGCTCAGTCGATATTGTTATGATCGGCAGGTGCTCGGGTTCCATTCGATTTGTGTGGCGACGAACCTTGGGTCGAGGAAGAGTACCGTGACCCGGAGCCTTCCATGGATCACTATCATGACGATGGTGCTCTAGATAGGAGTCGTGACTTCGATTTCTGTTGATCGACCGACTTAGAACTTGTGTCATTTTGTTATGTGAGTGTGGGGTTTGTCCACTCCGCTTTTGGGTTTCTCACACATGTATACTTGTTGGTTCTTACTTGAGCCAAGCTATAGGAGTATTCATTTTGCTTCCGCTATGTTTAGTATTTTATTTTCCGCTGTGCATTGTATTTCGTTTCCGCTATGTATATGCAGGCACTCTGACAGGTTTCCACGTGTGCCTTATGTATCATACTGGAGGTATGATACGGCGGTCACGAGTCAAAGTATCCTTAACTCCTAGGGGGTATTTTGGGTCGCGACAGTTCGTGAGACCAAAAGGCATCACCAAGAACTCGTAGTGCCCATATCGAGTCCTGAAAGCAGTTTTGGAAACATCTTCCACCTTAATCTTCAACTGATGGTAACCAGACCGAAGATCGATCTTAGAGAAAAATTTTGCTCCCTTCAACTGATCGAACAAGTCATCAATCCTAGGCAATGGATACCTATTCTTTATAGTGACTTTGTTCAATTGCCGATAATTGACGCACATCCTCATCGAGCCATCCTTCTTCTTAACAAATAACACCGGGGCACCCCACGGTGAGACACTTGGTCGAATGAAACCAAGGCCTTGCAATTCCTCCAACTGAGTCTTCAACTCCTTGAGTTCAATAGGGGCCATTCTATATGGAGCCTTGAAAACAGGAGCTGTGCCTGGTGCAAGCTCGATCATAAACTCGATCTCCCTATCTGGAGGCAATCCCGGAAACTCCTCTGGAAACACATCCAGGAATTCACTCACAACTGGAATAGTCGATGAGTCCTTTGCCTCGGGGTTAGCTAAGCTCAACGCCGCAAAACGAGCAATATCTCTACTTTTCAACCCACGAAAGTGGAATGGTTTCCCTTCTACTAGCTTGAAGAGTACCATTTGCTCAAAACAAGCTACATGCCCATGATGTGCCGCTAACCAATCCATTCCCAATATAAAATCAAAGTCTTGGAATCCAAGGACGATGAGATCAACCGCCAACTCGTGGCTTCCAACTTGGACCACGCTATTTCTATACACTTTATCTGCCAATACTGTTTTGCCGAGAGGAGTCAAAATGGCTAACTCTGGTTCTAGCTGAGTAGGCTCCACAGAAAAGCCTTCTGAAAAACTCGGCGAGACAAACGAATGAGTAGACCCGGTATCAATCAACACTCGAGCCAAAGACTCATTGACTAGTAGGGTTCCTGAAATTTTAGCTAGTTACGTCAATTCAAGCATCAACAGTGTATACACATAGGTATATATATATATAGCATACCAAGTACGTACACAAGGAATAAAACATAACATAACAATCACGAATAAAGAAAATAACTCCAAACACGTACCTTGCACCACATCGTCAGATGCAAGTGCATCACCCTCTGTCAAGGTAAAAACTCACCCCTGGTTCGCCTGGCGAGGTGGAGGTGTAGACTGGGTAGTCTGGGATGACGCCTGATATGATCCTGCTGGGTGTGCTGGGGGCCTAATCCCCTGAGACTGGCCTGGTAAATGCCGACTGGGGCAATCCCTGATCATATGGCCCTGGCGACCACAATGAAAGCATCCACCCGATGCTCTTCGGCAATCTCCTGCCGGGTGCCTTCGGTCGCATGAAGTGCAGACCTCGTGTGTATAAGTCGAAGGTGGAGCATACCTCACCGTCTGAGGTGTAACTGGTCGTGGAGCTGGAAGAGCCTGAGGTCGCGGTGCCTGAGGCACATACTGCCAGGGAGCTGGAGGCACATAAGTCGGCCTCATCTGTGGTGCTGGCCATGTATACTGATAAGGGCCAGTACGAGCCAGCCTCTCTAGAGGTGCTGAACTACTAGCTTGGCCTCTCGCCAACTCCCTCTTCTTGGACACTGTCTCTGAATTGGCCTCAACCAATAAGGCCTTGTCTACTACCTCAGGGTAGGTAGCATGTCTGAAAACCGAAACCTTCTCCATGATAACATCTTTGAGCCCTTGCTCAAACCTTCTTGCCTTCATTGCCTCGGTGGCAACCATGTGAGTCGCGAAGCGTGATAGCTCCGAGAACTTGGCCTCGTATTATGCCACCGACATCAAACCTTGCTCGAGGTTGATGAATTCTCTCTCTTTCTTTTCCCGTGCTCCAATCGGAAAATACTTTTTGTAGAACGTATCCTTAAACTCCTCCCAAGTCCACGGTTGACCTTGCATGGTCAAGTCCCGTGTCCTTAATGCGGACAACCACCAATGGTGGGCTTCGCCTTCTAGCATGAAAGCTGCCCATGCTACTCTCTCCTCCTCTGTGGGTGAGAGGACCGCAAAGATCTTCTCCATCTGGAGGATCCATGCCTCCGCAGCAAGAGGGTCAACACTCCCATGGAAGGATGGAGGCCTCAATCTCCTGAATGCCTCAACTCCAGTGGTACGATGTACTGGAGTTGCGAGCGGTGGAGTAGGTGCCGCTGATGTCGGTATAGTTTGCCGAGCTGCCAGGATGGCGAGTGTCTCAGCAATAGAGCCTAAGACCTGAGAGAGGTCCGGCTGCTCATCCTCATCCCGTGAAGAAGAGGAAGCTCTGGTATGTGGTCCACGACCCCGTGTGTTCCGTCTCATGACTAAAGTCCTGAGAATAATAACACCACATGAATCTAACTTGAAACCACAGTTTATTTCAATGCCATTTCACAATGATTCAATTTGTATTAGTTGAATAATACTAATATACATCACATCAAGTCATCAGAGTATTCATCACATTATACTTATACTTTAGTGTTCTAGCGTACCTAGGACCCGTACTTGGTTAAAGCAACCATTTTAGACTAAGACTAAAGTTTAGTCTTACACTTGGAACCAGACTCACTCCCGACTTACTTCCTTCCTAACTTGTTTCCTAACATATGCTCTTGTCAAGCCGTGGTATAAGATTCTAAATGACCCTAAAGACCTAAAGCCTAAGCTCTGATACCACTTCTGTCGCGACCCAAAACCCACCCTAGGAGTTAGAGTGAATCGTGGGCGACCAATCATGGCTTACATGACTTACTTGACAAACCAACCTACAAAAACCCACAGAGCATATACAATAGAGGATGACAGCGGAAACATAACTATAAAACACAGCGGAAGTCTAACAACCTCTAAGTATATACACATGGTCCAAGTTTAATACAAAGAACTCAAAACAAAGAAAGTGCGGACATGCCCGCCAAAATACATGGATATAATCACTCATGCTCACCCACAGCTAATCCACTCAGAATCTAACACCACCTACTGATAACCCTCTACGGGAGGTTCCTCTAAAGGCTCCTCGACGTACTCCTCCTCCACCCATGGACCAGGAGCACAAAGATCAAATGGAGCAGCAGCTCCCTCAGAACCTACCGACATAAGAAGTACGGCTGAGCATGGAATACTCAGCGGGTACCAAGCACTAACCAACAGTCATAGCATACGGATAGCATGCATAAAGCAGGAAACAATTCACGCATATAAAGCAGGAATGATTCATATCATGACAATAAAGTAAAGCAATATAAGTCATCATGTTTGCAATCATAAAAGACGGTAAAACCCTTGAAATCTTGTGCACTTGACTTGACTGAAATTACCCTTTTTATGCTTGAAACCTTGTCTACCGTGTCATGCGTGTCATGCTTGTATCATGCGTGTCATGTCATGCCATGCGTGTATCATGCTTGCTTGTTCTGAAAAGTAATCTACTTGTGAGGGAAGGGAGACCCTTCTTCCTAGAATGCTCATGCTTGTCCTTCCACTTGTGAGATTCACTTGTGAGATGTCCTTGTGAGATGCACTTGCGAGGGAAGGGAGACCCTTCTTATGATATATATGCACTTGCGAGGGAAGGGAGACCCTTCTTATGAAAATGCATGATTGTATTGTCCTTGCCAAAAGCGAGGTAAAACATATCGTAGGATATGCCCCACCTCTAAATCCCATTCTTGAAAACCTCGGTAAATCATGTCATGTATGCGTGCTCGTGAGGTCGTGTGCATACTTGCATTTGGAATTAAATATGGCATTTGAGTAATTCATAACACATAACATCAATGATTTGAGCAATTTAGTATTCATATCATTTAGGGAAAGCGAACAATCACACTATCATGACCCTAGCAATTTCCATAAACCTTAAACATGAAATTTATTAATTTATTATTCATCTCATTCACCTTGACATTTCATCAAACATGGTGCATTCATTATTTATTAACCCTACAACATGCTTTTCTAGGTGGGTTATGCTCACATCATACGTGTTTGTTCATTATGGATACAATGCCCTCCCCATTTCATTCATCACATCATTTCTCACGGCATCCAATCGCCAATTCTGTCTCCATTCACCATTTACACCCGTCCATCTCATAGCACATGTGTAAATGAAAGAAAACAAAGAGAAATAAAGTAAAAGAAGGAACTATAACTAGAAGGGTAGCAAGAAGTACTGACCTTGATCAAGTGAGGAAGAAATCCCCTTCCAAAAACGACCGTGAGTTGCTGCCCTAGCTTGAGGAGATGCTCCTCACGAGCTTGTGCCTTGATCTTGAAGAAAAATGGGCTTGAGTTGAGTGTGGGTTCACAAACCCCTTGATTTCTCTCCAAAATGGAAACCCTAGGTTTAGGAATCGCCCTCTCCTCTCTTCTTATCTCCCAATCTCTCTAAGTGTTGAAATGAAGCCCTAAAGGCTCGGGTTAAACTCTTAAGGTAAGAGTGAACCGATCAAAAGACCATAATACCCTTACTGAAATTTCTGCAAAAACGCGAGTACCGAGCGATCGGTGTTAATGACCGATCGATCGGTTGCCTACCGAGCGATCGATATGTTGACTGAGCTCTCGACCAAAAATCAACTCTCTGGAAAATTTCTCCATACAAAAATCTTGACTAGTCGATAGCTACCGATCGATCGGTTTTGGACCGAGCGATCGGTTGCCTGCAGGTCCAGACTGTTTTGGCCATATGTTTTGACTCGCTCGTCGGATTTTGACGATTCAACTTGCGTTGGGTTCGTACTTTGAAAAGGAACATTTCTGACGTTTTTGAATTTTCAATTTCTTCCTTATCTATTAATTGTACTACTTTAAAGGCAAAATGGCTATGAAAGTGTCATGCATTAAATGTGAAAAGGTCCGGGGCTCTACATCTTAGATCGGATCCGAGAATTACAGGCCTTGGATGCTAACTTGTTGGCTTTCCGGGACAAGGAAGTTGCCAAGGACAGTGACAACTTTTCTCTAACTAGCCAAGGTGCTATCACATTCAAGGGAAGACTATGTGTCCCTGCTGATGTAGAGTTGAGGTGGGAGATTATGGATGAAGCCTACCGTTCGAAGTATACAATGCATCCTGGGGGTACGAAGATGTACCGGAACCTCAAGGGACACTTTTGGTGGTGAAACATGAAGAAAGATGTTGCAAAGTATGTGGAACGGTGCTTGGTGTGCCAGCAAATGAAAGCAGAGCACATGTGACCGACGGGCCTATTACAGTCTCTCCCTATTCCCAAGTGGAAATTGGAGCACATCTCCATGAACTTCATTGTTGGCTTGCCAAGTATGGCAAGGAACTCAGATGCAATATGGGTTGTAGTAGACCATTTGATGAAGTCTGCGCATTTCTTGCCCTATCAGACTACGTTCAACTCGAATCAGTTAGCAGTATTGTATATCAAGGAAGTGGTTCGGTTGCATGGGGTGCCAGTCAGTATTGTGTCAAATCAGGATCCAAGTACCAGGCGAGCATCCAAATGGAAGCAGGGAAGAGCACTTGCCTTTTGTTGAATTTGCCTATAACAATAACTACCAGGCGAGCATCCAAATGGCACCGTTCGAGGCCTTGTATGGGCGAAACTGTAGGTCTCCTTTCTACTGGGATGAAGTAGGAGAGAGAAAAATGTTGGGTCCCGAGTTAATTGAGCAAACTGCGGACAAAGTCAAGATCATTTGGGATCGGTTGAAAGCTACCCTAGATCGTCAAAAGAACTGTCGCGACCCAAAACCCACCCTAGGAGTTAGAGTGAACTTTGGATGACTAATCATGGCTTACATGACTTGCTTGACAAACCAACCTGCAAAAACCCATAGAGCATATACAATAGAGGATATAAACAGCGGAACATACTCTAACATAGCACAGCGGAAGTCTAAACAAACCTCTATGTATATACGAATCCAAGTTTACACAAAAGGAATCCAAAAGAAAGTGTGGACAGACCCGCCAAAATACATGAATGTATATCTCTCATCTCACTCACAGCTATTCACTCAGAATCTACAACCACCTAATGGTAACCCTCTACTGGAGGCTCCTCCAAGGGTTCCTCGACGTACTCCTCCTCCACCCAAGGGCTCGGAGCACAGACATCAAAAGGAGCAGCTGCTCCGCCATCACCTGCCGACATAAGAAGTACGACTGAGCATGGAATACTCAGCGGGTACCAAGCACTAACCAACAGTCATAGCATACGGATAGCATACATAAAGCAGGAAACAATTCACGCATATAAAGCAGGAATGATTCATATCATGACAATAAAGTAAAGCAATATAATTCATCATGTTTGCATTCATAAAAGCCGGTAAAACCCTTGAAATCTTGTGCACTTGACTTGACTGAAATTACCCTTTTTATGCTTGAAACCTTGTCTACCGTGTCATACGTGTCATGTCATGCCATGTGTGTATCATGTTTGCTTGTTCTGAAAAGTAATCTACTTGTGAGGGAAGGGAGACCCTTCTTCCTAGAATGCTCATGCTTGTCATGCTATGTTATGTCATGCTTACTCGGAAAAGTAAACTACTTGTGAGGGAAGGGAGACCCTTCTTCCTAGAATGCTCATGCTTGTCCTTCCACTTGTGAGATTCACTTGTGAGATGTCCTTGTGAGATGCACTTGCGAGGGAAGGGAGACCCTTCTTATGATATGTATGCACTTGCGAGGGAAGGGAGACCCTTCTTATGAAAATGCATGATTGTCTTGTCCTTGCCAAAAGCGAGGTAAAACATATCGTAGGATATGCCCCACCTCTAAATCCCATTCTTGAAAACCTTGGTAAATCATGTCATGTATGCGTGCTTATGAGGTCGTGTGTGTAACGACCCCAAATCCTACTAAGGCTAAAATAGGACTTTGGAATCGCCACATTCACTTAACCTGCTTAAAACCATGCATACAAGGCTACTACACGAGTCTCCAAAAATGAGAGTAATAAAATTCCGATATATAAACCCAATCCAACCTGCACAAGTCTAAGGTCTATATATACAACTCACAATGAACCAACAAGTCTGATACACAACTAATAAGAAGTCTACTGAGCAACATCCTCTAAAAGTCAATTACAAAACTCTGTCAATGAAAAGAAATGTAAACTAAGAGGTGTAGCCGCCCAAGTCTCCGGCTCCCTCCTCAGAAGGCTCACCTTCACCTCCTTCCTCAATGTATGTTTCCTCAACCTACGGCTCCACCGTGTATTCCTGCTCTATACCTGCCAAGACAAAAGTCCGGCTGAGTACAAAGGTACTCAGTGTATATAAAATCCAATCAACAATAATAATATACCTACACTTAGTCAGAAACATATCCAATAGCATAATAACATAATCAGAGTGCGGAAGAACGTGTGCGCATATTCATCATATCATCACCTTGACTCGTGTACTTGTGAGAATCTTAGACTTGGAAGACATTACACTTATGAGTTGCTTATGCTTATGAGACCACGTGCTTGTGAGATGCTTACACTTATGCTTATGCACTTATTCAGATCATACCAGGATGAGACATGCCGTTCTTGGCGGATACGGACCATGCCTTATGCACTTATTCAGATCACACAGTAATGAGACATGCCGTTCTTGGCGGATACGGACCATGCCATAGAAATCATATGGTTGACATGCCGTTCTTGGTGGATACGGACCATGTCATGCTTATGCTTATGCTTATGCAGAATGTCATACGTATGTCATGCTTGTAGTCCATATGTGTGACTTGTGAGACTCTTATCTTAACATACACGTGCATATGTGCTTAAGTGTCGAAATTAATATTCGAGTTGGTAATTGCTTAGGTTCCGATCTCCCACCATGGAAACTCCACTATATGTCCCATACCAAATAGTTAGAGAATTCCCGGTTTGAGAGATGTTCCTCTAAGTTCTTACCTTCCCGACTATCAATTTCCATGCAAATAATTAGACATACTTAACAAACCATTCACATATACATATCTTATCATAATTCATATCGCAATTCATAATCAATTTACCACCATTTCATAAGAGTATAATAGCATTTATCCATTCAAGCCTTTTCACAAACACCTTGTGTACGTATAATATGAATCCATTTCTCCTCTATATTTTCAAGCATTCATCAAACCATAATTCATCCATACAATCAATATATTCATCCACATCCACAAATTAATCCCATCCTCCATACATTTCCCATCCTCCATACATTCTACCCACATTTCCAATCCACATATCCATTCACATTCCCATCCATAATTAGCTTATTTCATAGAAAATTAGGGAAAATGCATCAACTATCTATTTCTACAATTCTTAGCACATCAACATTCACAAAACCTTAAAATAGAGTTGATTAGGATAGTATATCGACCTTAGGAATCCTTCCCTTGGATTCAAAACGCTCCCGAGACGATTTGGAGAAGCTTCCCAAACTTTTCTTGCAATCTCCTATCAATCTCCTCATTCTCCAAGAAAACCCTCTCTCAAAACCCTAGGGTTTCTCCCCCTTTTTTCCAAATTAGGTTAGAACTAGGTGGAGTATTTTAATATTTCGAGTAGGACCCCCTATTTATAGCCCCAAGGTCTGAGAACGAAAAGACCAAAAAGCCCATACTAAAAATCAACAAAAACACGAAGGACCGAGCGATCGGTGGTAATGACCGAGCGATCGGTTGCCTACCGATCGATCGGTGTTTATGACCGGGCGATCGGTCATAAACACACTCTCTGGAAAATTTCCCCATACAAAATTTTGGACCAGTCGATAGATACCGATCGATCGGTTTTGGACCGATCGATCGCTGGTTCTGACCGAGCAATCGGTTCCTGCAGGTTTTGACTCACTTTACTGTTTTGGCCATAACTTTTTACTCGTTCATCGGATTTTGACGATTCAACTTGCGTTGGATTCGTCTCTCGAAAATGAACATTTCTGGCATTTTAGAATTTCCAATTTCCACTTAATTTATAGACTAAAATATCCCCAAAGTTGACTGATCTGCAATTCCATTAGACAAAACTCACTATTGACTTGACTTAAACTCAAAATAATGAAAAACACTAAACATGAATCTCGAAGAGGGTTCCAACACCTTTCTAATGGTTTAAGAATCACACAATTCTAGTAAACGGTGCTAAAACTAGAGCTTCCTAAAGTTTAGGATGTGCTATGACATCCATCCGTTACAAGTTGATTAAGCCTAGTTTACATCACCATAATTAGATATGAATACACACACTTTAACATCTTATAAAGACTAAAATACCCTTAATGCAATGCACTAAAAACATGAAAAAGATTCGGGTCTCTACATCCTCCCCCCCTTAAAAGAATTTCGTCCTCGAAATTACGTACCTTAGGTGAATAAGTGCGGGTACTTTTCGCGGACCTCGGCTTCTCTCTCCCAAGTAGCCTCTTCTCTAGAGTGATGCTCCCATTGCAAGAGCACAAGAGGAATGACCTTAGAACTCAAAACTTGCTCTTTCTGGTCCAAAATTCGAGCCGGTTGCTCCACTAGAGTCAAATCTTCCCGAATTTCCAACGGTTCCAAATGAATGACATGTGAAGGATCCGCTATGTACTTCCTCAACATAGAGATGTGAAAGACATTATGCACACCTTCCATGTGAGGTGGCAAGGCGACCCGGTAAGCAACTTCCCCGACTCGGGTGATGATCTCAAAAGGACCCACATATCTCGGACTGAGCTTGCCTCGCTTGCCAAACCTCATCACCCCCTTCGTAGGTGAGATCTTAACAAATACAAAATCTCCGACTTGGAACTCAAGATCTCTCCTCCGAGTATCAGCATAGCTCTTCTGTCTACTCTGAGCTGCTTTCAACCTCTCCCTGATCAACTGAACTCTATCCACAGTCTGACCAACGAGCTCGGGACCCAAAAGCTTCCTCTCACCAACTTCGTCCCAACACAAAGGTGAACGACAACTCCTCCCATAAAGTGCCTCAAACGGTGCCATCTGAATGCTAGCTTGATAGCTGTTGTTGTAGGCAAACTCAACCAACGGCAAGTGATCAACCCAACTACCCTGAAAGTCTAACATGCAAGCTCGTAGCATGTCCTCTATGATCTGGTTCACTCTTTCAGTTTGCCCATCTGTCTGCGGATGAAATGCCGTACTTAATCCAAATGGGAACCCATGGCCTGCTGAAAACTCTTCCAGAACTTGGATGTAAATCTCGGATCTCGATCAGAAACAATGCTAACTGGCACTCCATGCAAACGAACTATCTCCTTGATATAGAGGTTAGCCAATTGATTGGAGTTGAAAGTGGTCCGATATGGAAGAAAATGAGCTGATTTAGTCAATCGGTCAACCACAACCCAAATGGCATCAAAGTTCTTGGCCGTCTTTGGCAAACCAACAACAAAATCCATGGAGATATTTTCCCACTTCCACTCGGGAATAGGAAGAGACTGAAGAAGTCCTCCCGGCCTCCTGTGTTCGGCCTTCACCTGCTGACACACCAAACACTTGGATACAAAGGTAGCCACATCTTTCTTCATACCTTTCCACCAGAAATACTTCTTAAGGTTCTGGTACATCTTAGTACCTCCCGGATGCACGGTGTACTTAGACTTGTGTGCTTCATCCAGAATCTCCCTTCTTAAATCCTCATCATCCGGAACACAAAGTCTATCCTTGAAACAAACTCCACCCTCTCTCCAAGAGAAATCCTCAAACCCGCTGCTCAGTGACTTATTCATGGCAGCGTGCAGTTCTCCATCATTCGACTGCAAGTCTTTAATCCTGTCCAATAAGGTTGGCCTGACCATAATGTTAGCCAACAAGGCTCCAGAAGCTCCAGCACTGAAACCTGCATCAAGGCTAGACGCCTCTTCTAGTAGCTTCCATTCTTGGACCATCAAGTGTGCCAAAAACCCAGTAGGTCTCCTACTTAGCGCATCTGCCACTACATTCGCTTTCCCCGGGTGGTACTGGATAGAACAATCATAATCCTTGAGGAATTCCACCCAACGACGCTGCCTCAAATTCGGCTCTTTCTGCGAGAATAAATACTTTAGACTTTTGTGGTCGGTGAAAACTTCAAACTGCGCACCGCACAAGTAGTGTCTCCAGATCTTAAGAGCAAAAACCAAGGCTGCTAACTCCAAATCATGGGTAGGATAGTTCTTCTCGTGGTCTTTCAACTGCCGAGAAGCATAGGCAATCACCTTTCTGTGTTGCATGAGAACACAACCTAACCCAACGAGTGAGGCATCACTATACACCACAAAATCTTCACTACCCGATGGAACAGTCAAGATCGGAGCGGTGGTGAGACGCTTCTTCAACTCAAGAAAACTCTTCTCACATTTCTCATTCCACTCGAATCTGACGTTCTTTCGAGTTAGATGAGTAAGCGGAGCTGCCAAACTGGAAAATCCTTCTACAAATCTTCGATAATATCCAGCTAGGCCCAAGAAACTTCGAACCTCTGTAACACTCTTAGGTCTCCCCCATCCTTCCACTGCTTCTATCTTAGCAGGGTCAACTGAAATCCCCTCTTCTGACACCACATGGCCTAGAAATGCTACTTTTTCTAGCCAAAACTCGCACTTGCTAAGCTTAGAATATAGCTTATGCTCACGGAGTATCTTCAGGGTGATCCGGAGATGCATCTCATGCTCCTTCTGTGTCCTGGAGTACACTAAAATGTCATCCACAAACACGATCACAAAGCGGTCCAGAGTCGGCTTGAAGATCCTGTTCATGAGATCCATGAATGCTGCCGGGGCGTTTGTCAAACCGAACGGCATGACTAAGAATTCAAAATGCCCATATCTGGTCCTGAAGGCAGACTTAGGCACATCTTCCACCTTTATCTTCAGCTGATGGTAGCCTGACCTTAAGTCGATCTTGGAGAAATACTTAGCTCCTTGCAACTGATCAAACAAGTCATCGATCCTAGGTAAAGGATATTTGTTCTTGATGGTGACCTTGTTCAGTTGCTGATAGTCGATGCACATCCTCATCGAACCATCCTTCTTCTTCACAAACAACACTGGAGCTCCCCAAGGTGATACACTTGGGCGGATAAATCCAAGACCAAGCAATTCGTCAATCTGCTCCTTAAGCTCTTTCAACTCTGCTGGAGCCATCCTATACGGAGCTTTAGAGATGGGTGCCGTACCCGGAGCTAACTCAATTGCAAACTCTACTTCTCTATCCGGTGGCAAACCCGGTAATTCTTTAGGAAAGACATCCATGAATTTCTCTACAACTGGAATACTTGAGAAATCTGGTGCTTCCGAGGTAGTAAGACTCAATGCCGCGAAACGAGCTAAGTCCTTCTTCTTCAACCCTTGGAAACGAAAAGAGGGCTCACTGATTGGTCTAAAGTTGACCACTTTCTCAAAACAGTCGACATGCCCATGGTATTTGGAAAGCCAATCCATTTAGAACACACTCACATAAAATTCCTAAGTCTACGCTTAACAATTTTAAAGTCCTGAACTTGATGTTGCTTCCCTGAGGTTGACATCTTCCTATACCCTATACTTAACACCTTAGCCTTAAGGGCTCTAATGCCTTGTGCTTTGATTGATATCCTCTGGTATCAGACCCGGAGTGACATAACATGACTCCTACTAAGAGGAAAACTTAGCCCAAGGGAACCTAATGCCTAGAGCTCTGATACCACCTCTGTAACGACCCCAAATCCTACTAAGGCTAAAATAGGACTTTGGAATCGCCACATTCACTTAACCTGCTTAAAACCATGCATACAAGGCTACTACACGAGTCTCCAAAAATGGGAGTAATAAAATTCCGATATATAAACCCAATCCAACCTGCACAAGTCTAAGGTCTATGTATACAACTCACAATGAACCAACAAGTCTGATACACAACTAATAAGAAGTCTACTGAGCAACATCCTCTAAAAGTCAATTACAAAACTCTGTCAATGAAAAGAAATGTAAACTAAGAGGTGTAGCCGCCCAAGTCTCCGGGTCCCTCCTCAGAAGGCTCACCTTCACCTCCTTCCTCAATGTATGTTTCCTCAACCCACGGCTCCACCGTGTATTCCTGCTCTATACCTGCCAAGACAAAAGTCCGGCTGAGTACAAAGGTACTCAGTGTATATAAAATCCAATCAACAATAATAATATACCTGCACTTAGTCAGAAACATATCCAATAGCATAATAACATAATCAGAGTGCGGAAGAACGTGTGCGCATATTCATCATATCATCACCTTGACTCGTGTACTTGTGAGAATCTTAGACTTGGAAGACAATACACTTATGAGTTGCTTATGCTTATGAGACCACGTGCTTGTGAGATGCTTACACTTATGCTTATGCACTTATTCAGATCATACCAGGATGAGACATGCCGTTCTTGGCGGATACGGACCATGCCTTATGGACTTATTCAGATCACACAGTAATGAGACATGCCGTTCTTGGCGGATACGGACCATGCCATAGAAATCATATGGTTGACATGCCGTTCTTGACGGATACGGACCATGTCATGCTTATGCTTATGCTTATGCAGAATGTCATACGTATGTCATGCTCATGCTTGTAGTCCATATGTGTGACTTGTGAGACTCTTATCTTAACATACACGTGCATATGTGCTTAAGTGTCGAAATTAATATTCGAGTTGGTAATTGCTTAGGTTCCGATCTCCCACCATGGAAACTCCACTATATGTCCCATACCAAATAGTTAGAGAATTCCCGGTTTGAGAGATGTTCCTCTAAGTTCTTACCTTCCCGACTATCAATTTCCATGCAAATAATTAGACATACTTAACAAACCATTCACATATACATATTTTATCATAATTCATATCGCAATTCATAATCAATTTACCACCATTTCATAAGAGTATAATAGCATTTATCCATTCAAGCCTTTTCACAAACACCTTGTGTACGTATAATATGAATCCATTTCTCCTCTATATTTTCAAGCATTCATCAAACCATAATTCATCCATACAATCAATATATTCATCCACATCCACAAATTAATCCCATCCTCCATACATTTCCCATCCTCCATACATTCTACCCACATTTCCAATCCACATATCCATTCACATTCCCATCCATAATTAGCTTATTTCATAGAAAATTAGGGAAAATGCATCAACTATCTATTTCTACAATTCTTAGCACATCAACATTCACAAAACCTTAAAATAGAGTTGATTAGGATAGTATATCAACCTTAGGAATCCTTCCCTTGGATTCAAAACGCTCCCGAGACGATTTGGAGAAGCTTCCCAAACTTTTCTTGCAATCTCCTATCAATCTCCTCATTCTCCAAGAAAACCCTCTCTCAAAACCCTAGGGTTTCTCCCCCTTTTTGCCAAATTAGGTTAGAACTAGGTGGAGTATTTTAATATTTCGAGTAGGACCCCCTATTTATAGCCCCAAGGTCTGAGAACGAAAAGACCAAAAAGCCCATACTAAAAATCAGCAAAAACACGAAGGACCGAGCGATCGGTGGTAATGACCGAGCGATCGGTTGCCTACCGATCGATCGGTGTTTATGACCGGGCGATCGGTCAAAAACACACTCTCTGAAAAATTTCCCCATACAAAATTTTGGACCAGTCGATAGATACCGATCGATCGGTTTTGGACCGATCGATCGCTGGTTCTGACCGAGCGATCGGTTCCTGCAGGTTTTGACTCCCTTTACTGTTTTGGCCATAACTTTTTACTCGTTCATCGGATTTTGACGATTCAACTTGCGTTGGATTCGTCTCTCGAAAATGAACATTTCTGGCATTTTATAATTTCCAATTTCCACTTAATTTATAGACTAAAATATCCCCAAAGTTGACTGATCTGCAATTCCATTAGACAAAACTCACTATTGACTTGACTTAAACTCAAAATAATGAAAAACACTAAACATGAATCTCGAAGAGGGTTCCAACACCTTTCTAATGGTTTAAGAATCACACAATTCCAGTAAACGGTGCTAAAACTAGAGCTTCCTAAAGTTTAGGATGTGCTATGACATCCATCCGTTACAAGTTGATTAAGCCTAATTTACATCACCATAATTAGATATGAATACACACACTTTAACATCTTATAAAGACTAAAATACCCTTAATGCAATGCACTAAAAACATGAAAAAGATTCGGGTCTCTACAGTGTGCATACTTGCATTTGGAATTGAATATGGCATTTGAGTAATTCATAACACATAACATCAATGATTTGAGCAATTTAGTATTCATATCATTTAGGGAAAGCGAACAATCACACTATCATGACCTTAGCAATTTTCAGAAACCTTAAACATGCAATTTCTTAATTTATTATTCATTTCATTCACCTTGGCATTTCATCAAACATGGTGCATTCATTATTTATTAACCCTACAACATGCTTTTCTAGGTGGGTTATGCTCACATCATACGTGTTTGTTCATTATGGATACAATGCCCTCCCCATTTCATTCATCACATCATTTCACACGGCATCCAATCGCCAATTTCGTCTCCATTCACCATTCACACCCATCCATCTCATAGCACATGTGTAAATGAAAGAAAACAAAGAGAAATAAAGGAAAAGAAGGAACTATAACTAGGAGGGTAGCAAGAAGTACCGACCTTGAAGAAATGAGGAAGAAACCCCTTCCAAAAACGACCGTGTAGCTGCTGCCCTAGCTTGGATCACGAGCTCCTCGAATGCTTGAGCCTTGATCTTTAAGAAAACGGGCTTGGGGTTGATCTAGGGTCTTAACCCCTTTGATTTCTCCCCAAAAGCAAACCCTAGGTTAGGGAAAACCCTTTTCTTCTCTCTTCCTCTCTAATATCTCTAAGTGTGGTAAATGAGCCCTAAAGGCTCGGGCAATCCTATATAGGAAAGGGTTTAACGCCCAAAAGACGAAAATGCCCTTAATAAAATTCCTGTAAAAACACGAAGACCGATCGATCGGTTGCCTACCGAGCGATCGGTGAATTGACCGAGCTGTCGACCAAAAATTAACTCTCTAGAAAATTTTCCCATACAAATTTTTTGACCAGTCGATAGCCTCCGATCGATCGGTTTTGGACCGATCGATCGCTCCATGGACCGAGCGATCGGTTGCCTGCAGGTCCAAACTGTTTGGCCATATCTTTTGACTCGCTTGTCGGATTTTGACGATTCAACTTGCGTTGGGTTCGTACTTCAAAAAGGAACATTTCTGATGTTTTGGAATTTTTAATTTCTTCCTTATTTATTAATTGTACTACATTAAAGGAAAATTGGATACGAAAGTGTCATGCATTAAACATGAAAAAGTTCGGGGCTCTACAAGAACTATGTGGACACTCGCTACAGGGACTTGGAATTCTAGATAGGGGATCAAATCTTTTTGAAGATATCTCCTAGCAAGGGGATCATGAGGTTTGGCAAGAGAGGCAAGCTTAGTCCTCGGTATGTTGGGCCGTTTGAAATTATGACTAGGGTTGGTGAAGTTGCTTACCGGGTAGTTCTCCCAACTCATAAGGCAGCGGTTCACAATGTGTTCCATGCATTGATGCTCCAAAAATACATCTCTGACCCTTCGCATGTCATAGACTTAGAACTGTTGGAAATCCAAGAGGATCTCACACTAGTAGAGAAGCTGATTCAGATATTGGATTGGAGAGATCAAGTGCTTTGCAACAAAATAATTCCATTGGTCCTCGTGAAATGGCAACATCATACTAGAGAAGAGGTCACATGGGTGCGCGAGGCCGAAGTCAAAGAAAAATACTCGGAGTTTTTTGCTTAAGTGTCATGTATTACCATATAAAAATTGTTATCGTTTTGTACATGTATGTAGCGTCCAAATTTTGAGGATGAAATTTTTGTAAGGGGGGAGAATGTAGCGCCCTAGAACTTTTCGTACCTAATGAATAGCGTTTTCATAGCCAATTGGCCTTTCACGTAGTCTAAATAATAAATAAAGAAGAATTTAGAAATTCTAAAATGGCGGAATTGTTCCTTTTTAAATGACGAGTTCAACGCAAGTTGAATCGTCAAAATCTGACGAACGAGTCAAAAGTTATGGCCGAAATACCCCAAGGGGTTTGTAAGTGAAAAGGACGAAGAAAAACTGGGATTGACGTTCAATCGCCATAGGGTGACGATCGATCGTTACGAGCCCAGAAACCTGAGCAATCTACTGGAACTTGGACGATCGATCGTCCAAAACTCGACGATCAATCGCCCTGAACCCAGAAATTTGATGGCTTTGGGGAAGCTGGACGATCGATTGCCCAACACCGACGATCAATCGTTTGGAGACAGAAATCTGGGTAAGTCTACGGGAATGTGGACAATCGATCGTCCCAAGACCGATGATTGATCATCATCGCGGAACTCTATTTTTTTTTAAGACCCGAAATCAAGGGTTTCAACTCTTGGGCTTATAAATAAAAGCCATTTGGGGGTTTTTGGGAACCCTAAACCTAGAGGAGAGAAAAAGGAGAGGAAGGAAGAGAGAAAAAGGAGAGAAAGAAGAGTAGAGAGATTTGGGGATTGTTAGCCTCATGGTTACAACTCTTAGTACACAAAATTGTTTCGATGATAACAAAATAATGAAATGACTCTTGATATACAAATATTTCTATTGAGTATGTAAAATTTCAGTGAAGAGGTTTATAAAGATCAAACTTCAACATATTAAAGGATTAAAGAGCTTAAGTGATCAAGGTCAAAGTTCAAGTGCTAGTCCTTCCAAAGACTAAAGCTTCAAAAACCTCAAGACAATGCTTAAAGATCCATCAAGAATGAAGATTCTCAAATCAAGATTGAAGACCATCCTTTCATGAAGACTAGTGACTAAGTTAAAGTGTCTAGGACCTTGTAAAAGTCCTCAAGACATTAAAAAAGAATCGCTCAAAGATTACCTAGATAGACCATAGGTGACCTAGTATAAATTGGACATCATTCTAAGGCCCTAAAAATGATTAAAATATTGATAATTTAATTGCCTAAGGGTCCTAGCTTGTTTCCCATCTTTTTGGTCTCATTACGATGAGTTTACTGTAAAAAATTCAGTGAACTCGTCGACGAGTACAAGGGACTCGTCGACGAGTGGATGATAGGAAATTGAAGCAATAGCTTCTGTCTCCACTCGGCGATGACTCAAGCCCAAATCTCCCTCACTCGTCGACAAGTGCCTGTGGGAAAATTCTTTAACGGCTAGTTTGCATTCAATGCTACTCCAAACGGCCATATTGATTGCCCAACTATAAAAGGAGTGGATTAATGATAAAAACAGATAATTCTACGGATTCCAATCACTGTTCTATTGCTCATTCATCACTTACTAACTCTCAACAATCAATACTCTGTTTTTCTATTGAATAATTAGAATCCTAATCCCAATCCCTTTCTCTTTGAGCATTCAATTCCAATAAATTTTGAGAGACTGTAAGCTTTGCATTCAATTCTTATCTAGCTCAATTTAGGAGCTTTCAATTCGGATTTAATATCCACCAACTTCTGTATTAATTTGAAAGTCATGAATCAGGGATTCTTGCACCCTGTTAAGAAGAGAGTCTTCTTTGTATCCAAAAGAGAGTCTCTTGAAGAGGTTATTCCTTAGCCTGTAAAAGGATTGTAAAAGGTTCTTCTTGAGCCTGGAAAAGGATTTGTGAGCGCGGAATTTCTTCACTCACAATGGTTTGAATTACCTGTGTACCCTTACGGGTGTGAAAGGGTTTTTAGAGTCGCCACCTATTTATTCTGAAGGGATAAATCCCCCGGGTTTGGATAAGGTCTTAGTCTACGAGTGAGATCAAGGCAAGGGGTTCGGTTAAGTCCGGGGAAGGTGTTAGGCACCCCGATACTTCCGTCTTACGACGGTTCCTTACTTCCCGGGTTTAAGCCAAATAAAATTAATCTTGATTAGAATGCCGGAGTGTTTAAGTTAACACTAATCCAAGAAAGGAAAAGCTAACTTGGGTCAAGCTCATATTGGACTACCTACGTACTCACAGGGTGAGATCAGACCGAGCGTAGTTCTGGCACGTGAGCTTGTGCCGAGGCTAGGGGTGTGTGTGTGTGCACCAAGGGTGGTAAACATGGGCTAGTCTGGTAGACTAGGGTTTGGTTGACCGAGGGGGGCCAAGTGCATGGTATTCAAGCCCAGTAGGCTTAGGGGGGTAGTTCGGTAGACTAGGACGGAGTCCGGCACGGGTTAGGGTTACTAACCGGGGTTAAGCCGAACTAACTATGGTTAGGATTGCTAACCACAGTTAAGGGGATGTGATGTGTAGCCCGGTAGGCTAAAGGGGAGGCTCAGTAGGCCGAAGATAGTCCTATAGACTTGGTTCTTAGGCCTGGTAGGCCGTAATCCGAACTTAACTACGATTAGGGTTGCTAATCGCGGTAAAGGGGGGTCTAACTGTGGTTAGAGTCGCTAACCAGGGTTAGGCAAAGGGCCAAAGTCAGTTTTATGGTCTGATTGATTTTAGGAATTTCTGTTTAATTATCCAAAGTTTGTGGGGTTAAGGGGTGCTTAATCACGGTTAAATGTTAACTAGAGGTGTATTTAACCACGGTTAAGGGTATGGTATAGTCTGAGGTGGACCCGGGGGGCTAGGCAGGGCCTAAAGTGGCCTCCTACCAGGCCTGGGCCCCTGCAAAAGCCCAGAAGAAAAATAAAGTTAATGTCGGTAATTGGATTACCGACATTAATAACAGTGTTTTTGAGCTATGTTTTTGCCTCTGTTAACTAGGGTTAAGGTGTGACCTAGGGTGAAGTGAAGGCATGGGAGTGTAGAGAGGACTCCTGGGAGTCTTCTGAGTCTGGTGTGGGCCCTAGGGGATGCCTAGAGTGGGCCCCACAAGGCTGCAAAATCACTGTGAAAGAAACAGCATATTGGCGGTAGTTATTCTACCGCCAATACAAAACTAGGCTGAAAATAGGATGTCGGTAAAATGTTCACCGACCAAATAAAAACAGGCCTTACCAGGAATGGTGGTACTGGAATTACCACCATTCCTGATTTTTTGAAAACCAAGTTTCTGCCCATGGGGCTGTGCACAGAGGTTACTAGGGATTATCCTAAGGTTTTTGTGCCTTATGGGCCCATGCCATAGGTTTAGGCTTTAGGGGCCTTGGACTCTATGGTTCAAGCCCTAATGGCTCTAGGGCTAGACTAAGGTTTCGACTAGGGTCAGTCCTAAGGCTACTAAAGGCTTGCTTAGGTTTGAGGGGACTTGGTAGGGGGTAACTATAGTTAAAAGGGGTTTTAACTACAGTTAGATGAGGTGTAAAAATTGGGTGCTTACAGCTGCCCCTCTTTGCTGGAGAATGCCAAGATTGGCGATTTGAACGACAAAGACTGGAATCATCCTATTTTTACACTGAGCTTGGATAACAAGGATGCAGAAAGATGATATGTATGCATGCGGTGCAAATGGCGAGCGCGATGTAGTGGCATGGTCATTGGTGGGAAGAGTGAGAAGTTTGGACTACTTACTGGGGAGTGATGGATGTAGGGATGACATAGCCCGGAGGCATTTGCCGGAGGGATTCGATCGAGTTTGATCGAAAGGACACACAGGGTGTCGAGAGCACACAGGGTCTGAAGGGGTGACATGCGGGTGATGTGCACTGTAAAGGTACACACGAGATGTCGAGGACACACGGGGGTGTCGAATGAGAGGACATGCGGGTGGTATACACTGTAAAGGTATACACGAGATGTCGAGGACACACGGGGGTGTCGCAAGAGTGCGGCATGTCCAAGAGACACTAGCCAGATGATTGAATAGGCCGAAAGGCGGTAGATTTTGATCAAAGATGATGCTGAGGAGTTTGGTCACATAGGGTGTGATGCTATGCAGGAATGTCATATAGGGGATAAAGGTGAGGATGCTTTCCCATGATTCTACTAATTTACAACTTGTGGGGATGCATGGTGTCGATTTCTTCTGCTCTGTCTTGTTGGGGCTGCTTAGTGCAAGCTACTATGATCTGGTCAAGATACTAAAGAGGGGCAGCTTTTTTTGAAAACATTTTATAAAAGGTTTTGGTCCTTTGTAGAAAAGTTTTTGATTTCAACCAAAAGAATGTTCAACTAGCTATCAGTTTTGCTAGGTAATTGCCTTAGACAGGGCTTGGGGATCATATATTCTGCCTTTTGCTTGTGGAGAGTGGAGTATGACCCAGAAGAGGTTTTGTCACCGCCGAGGAAGTTCGTGGGTAAACCATTTTGCCTTGTCACCGTTGGAGATTAGACTCTGACTGGGGAGAAGCTTGCTGGGGAACAAATTGGATGCCTCTGCTTGAAGATCCGCTGGGGAATGTAATACCATTATAGACCATTACTAGGGATCTGGTAGGGGATATAACACTGTCGTAGATCACTGCTGGGAGTCTGAACTCTGCTTGGGGACTAGTGTCAGGGAAGCTGCTCTTCCATGCCATCTATCGGGGATCGCTGTAGGGGATTTGTCTGGCTAGTCTGACTACTGTTGAATTCTATTGCCAAACTGCTTTTCAGCTTTTTCTCCCTTTTTTACTCTTGGAATGGCCAAATTATAGGGTTCGCATAATTTTTGCGCGATGAGGCCGTTGCCGGTTTCCCTCATGCCTGCGAAGCTGACTAATTTTTGGTTCCTTTTTTGACCCTAGTCACAAGACTAGGTCTGGGGATCGCGTGATTTTTGCATAATGAGGCCATTGCCGGTTTTCACTCATGCCTGCGACTTACTGGGGAAGCTTTGTTTATGTTGGGAAAAATAGGTCTTCTCCCATCATTGCCCTGAATGGCGCTCCTTTGGGGATCTAAGGATGATATTTCCGCTAGGGATACAGATGTGATACTGTGCTTGCACTTGTAGCTTCTAGGGGATCTAGAAGGACTTTGTAGTGGGACGAAATGTAGGCTGAGGGACCAATGTTTGGGACGCCCTGGGACTTCTCCTGCTTGTTGTTGATTTGCACTCCCTTGGAGGTTTTGGTTTTGATATAATTGATTTTCACCTTCTAGGGGAACCCTTATGTTTCTAGGGGAATTTGTCTGCTTAAGGCTTGTGCCTTAGATTTCCCGGTGATTTTTTTTTAATGGAGGATATTGAGAGAGGTTGTCTCTGCTAGGAAGGGTGAGAGAGGTTGTCTCTGCTGAGGATAGAGAGGTTTTCTCTGCCCGAGGATTGTTTTTCAGGAGAGATTGTATCTGAAAGGTTCTTCTGTTAGGTAAAGAGTCCAGAGAGATTGTCTCTGTGGGGAGTCTCTGACTATTGAAATGTTTCGACTTCTATTTTGGGTTTTCTTTTTATAGAAATTTTGTACCCTTGAGAGTCGATTTACTTGGGATGCTGGGAGTGTTTGTCACTGCTTGGGGAGTGACTCTATGGGGGATAGTTGATGACTCTTTTTAGGGAAATAGGGACTCTGTTTAGGGAAATTCGGGGAGTGGATACCCCTTTCGTGACCGCACCTAATTTGACAGGTTGCCTACGTACCCTTTTGCAGGATCAGGTCATGACGTAGTTCAGGCCAATGCCATAGAAGGCGAGAGAGGGTGTCCCTGAAAAAGTGTAATGAAAGAAGGGCTGTCAGGCTCGAGGGGCTAACTAGCGAATTTCATTGAATTGTAAATGGGTTACATTGTGCCAAGGATGGCCTCTTATCATTTTCTGGAGAAACTATAAGTGCAAAGCGCCTATCAAATCTAGACCCTAAGCGTAGTTTCTTTTGGCTTTTTCTATGTTAACGGTCTCTGGGAGGTCTTCGTCATCCATACGTCCGAGGTGAAGGGCACTGTCGGAGAATTTCTCTCGGACGACGTATGGGCCTTCATAGTTGGGGGTGAACTTGCCCCTTGGGTCAGGGCGGTTTGGCAACATTTTCCAGAGAACCAAGTCACTGATCTCGATGCTTCTTGGCTTGACTTTCATGTTGAAAGCCCTAGCCATGCGCCTCTGATAGGCTTGAGAGTGGTTGAAGGCTTTCAGTCGCCACTCTTCAATCAGATTCAACTGCTCATACCAGGTTTGTGCCCATTCTGCTTCTGAGACTCTGCTTCCATTAACACCCGGAGTGATGGAATCTATACTTCGATGAGGAGGACTGCTTTCATACCATAGGCCAGAGAGAATGGTGTTACCCCCATAGAGGTTCAGATGGACGTTCTGTAGGCCATGAGTGCGTAAGGAAGCATCTCATGCCAGGTAGAGTACTTAGTGGCCATCTTCTCTATGATTTTCTTCAGATTTTTGTTAGTGGCTTCAACTGCACCATTGGTTTGTGGCCTGTATGGCGTAGAATTATGATGTTGGATTTTGAATTTCTGGCAGAGGTCAGTCATCCCCTTGTTGCAGAAGTTGAGGCCATTGTTTGTTACAATCTCATACGGGACCCCCATATCGGTAGATGATATCCCTTTTCTAGAAAATACTGAACCACTGAGGCTGTGATGCTGGCATAAGAGGCTGTCTCGACCCATTTTTTAAAATAATCGATTACTACCAGAATGAATCGATGTCCATTTGATGCTTTCAGAGCTATGGGTTCGATGACGTCGATGCCCCAAGCCAAGAATGGCCAAGGAGCGGTAGATTGTGTAGCCTATTTGGTGGTGCATTTACCATGTCAGCATAGATTTGGCACTGGTGGCACTTCTGCACGTGCTTGCAATAATCTGATTCCATGGTGGACCAATACTAGCCTAGTCTAAGTATCTTCTTAGATAACATCAACCTGTTCATGTGCGGACCACAAGTTCCTCCGTGAACTTCTTCGATTACCTACGCTACTACACTTGTATCTAGGCATCTGAGCCAAAGTAGGTTCGACAACCTTTTGTACAAGATGCCCCCTGATAAGATGAACTGAATGGCCAGTCTTCTGATTACGCGACGGTCTGTCTTGGTAGCATCAAGAGGGAAGGTCCCGTATTTGAGATACTGCTTGATGTCTGCATACCAAGGCTTATTGTCTGATACCTCCTCGATCTGAAGGTAGTAGGTGAGCTGATCTTATTGTTGAATTTTGATTAGCCAGAGCATGATGTCTGTATGGATTTGTACTATAGAAGCAAGAGTAGCCAGCGCGTCGGTGAATCTATTCTGGTTCCTGGATCGGTGGTTGGAGCTGATTCTTTTGAACTGATTGATTAGCAGATTGAGGTAGGCCAAGTATGGGACTACCCTTACTTCTCAGATGGCCCAAGATTCGTTTGCCTGACAGATTACTAAAGATGAGTCACCGTAGACGTCTACCTCTTCAATCCCAATGTCCAAGGCTTCTTTCAGTCCGGCTATGCGCGCCTCGTATTCTGTCTCATTGTTGGAACATCTGAACTTCAGCTTGATTGAGATAAGGAGGTGTGCTCCCTTAGGTGAGATCAGGACTACTCCTGCCCCATGCCCATAACTGTTGGCAGCTCCATCAAAGTACAACTCCCAGTCGAAGCACTCTTGTTCATCGGCTTCAGCATATAAGATGGCTTCATCTAGAAACCGATCATGTACAGACATGTAGTCCTGTGCCGGACAGTGGGCAAGATGATCTGCTATCACCTACTCCTTGACTGACTTCTGTGTCATGTACATGATGTCGAATTCAGACAACATCATGAGCCATCAGGCAGTTCTCCCGGTGGCGGCTAGCTTCTCTAGGAAGTACTTGAGTGGGTCAATCCGGGAGATCAGGATCGTAGGGTAGGAAAGTAGATAGTGCCAAAGACGCTGAGTAGCCCAGACCAATGCCAGACATGTCTTCTCAAGAGGGCTATACCGCTCTTCATACTCAAGCAGACACTTACTGATGTAGTAGATGGCTTGTTCTGTTCTGCCTATCTCGTCATGTTATGCCAGGACGTACCCTATGGAGGTCTCTTGTACCAAGATGTAGAGTAGCAGTGGCCATCCCGATGTAGGAGGCACAAGTACTGGAGGATTCAGGAAATATTGCTTTATTCTATCAAAGGCTTCTTGGCATTCTATTGTTCAGATTGTCGGTGTTTTCTTCCGGAGAAGCTTGAAGATCAGCTCGCATATCGGAGTGAGCTGAGAAATGAATCTGCTGATATACTGAATTCTGCCCAGAAAACCATGAATTTTCTTTTCAATTTAGGGTGCTGGCATTTCAATGATAGCTCTGGCTTTAGCTGGTTCGATCTCGATGCTTGTTTTGCTGACTATGAAGCCAAAGATCTTTCCTGATGAGGCTCCAAAGACACATTTGGCTGGATTCAGTCTCAAGCTGTACTCTCAGAGTCTGTCACAGAGTCCCTTCAGGTCTTCAGGGTGTTGCTCAACGGTGGGAGACTTGACGATCATGTTATCCACATAGATTTCAGTGGACTTGTGCATCATGTCATGGAACAAGGCTATCATGGCCTTCTGGTAGGTGGCCCCTGAATTCTTGAGTCTAAAGGGCATGACCTTGTAGCAGAATGTGCCCCAAGGTGTGATGAAAGAGGTTTTCTCCATGTCTTCCTCCGCCATCCTGATCTGGTTGTATCCGGAGAAACCATCCATAAACGAGAGAGTCTCGTGCCCAGCAGTATTGTCGACCAGAATGTCGATGTGCGGGAGAGGAAAGTTGTCCTTGGGGCTTACCCTATTCAGATTTTGGTAGTCAATACACATTCGGACATTGCCGTCCTTTTTGGGTACTGGTACGATGTTGGCTAGCCACTCAGGGTAGGTTACAACTGTCGGGAAGCCTACGTTGATCTGCTTGTCAACTTCTTCCTTGACCTTCTGTGACCATTCGGGCCTCATCCATCTCAATTTCTGCTTCACTGGTCTGACGTTAGGGTTTAGGGGTAGTCTGTGTACTACCAATGCTGGGTCTAAGCCGGCATGTCTGCATACGACCAAGCAAAGATGTCACTATAGCTTCTCAGGAAACTGATCATATATGCTCTCTGTTATGGGCTCATGCTTGTGCCGATCTTGACTAGCCGAGGGTTGTCTGTGGATCCTAGATTGACTGTTTCAGTGTCTTCCCTGTTTGACTGCAGGAGTCCTTCGCTGTGCTTAAGGAGGTCCTGAATTTCCTGGGGCGGTTCCTCTTCCTGTTCTAAGTCATACTCTACTTTGGAGAGTTCAATGAGGGTTTGAGGGGCAGCCCTATCAGAGGTAATTTCCTGAAAAATCAATTAGCTTCAGTTTAGAATGCTTGATGATGATGATTTTGTTGGCTTCAGGACACTAGGCCTTCCAGGGGAAAAGTCCGTGTGATTTTTTCATCAGCCGATATGAAATGTTTTTTTTTAAATCATGATTTTTGAGACAAGACGATCTGATTTTCATTGACAAAACGAAGAATTGTTACAAAAAGAGGCCGACAGTGACCTAACTTTTGGATTTTACAAATGGGAGCAAAAGAGAGGTAGATGAAGGAGAAGGGTGATGCTTGGTCACTGCTATCTCGAACCAACATGTCCTGCACTGTGCTTGCCCCGGCCTTGGCTGGCCTCGATGGTGAGAACCTCAATCCACCAACGGATCAGTGGTTGATGATTGGAGGATGCTTCGGCACTGTTGGAGAGGGTACAGACCTGCTCTCCTACTAGATATTCTGCTTCAGTAGCATCTTCGACAGTCAGCTCATCGAACATCTGGGCCATACTGAACACTTCTAGATCTGGAATCCCTGAAGACTCGGCACTTGGCTGGGGGGTTAAGGCAACGTGTACGGCAGAGGTTTCCGGGTAGGTTTCGAAGATTCCCACGGGAAGGTTACAGAGATGTGTGGTCGGGGCTCAGGTTTCGCCGACTGTCTGCTTTTCTTAGTCAGTTTGGAGAGGTAATCCTCGTATCTAGGCCTGTACCCCAAACCATAGGGAGGTGTATAGCGAGGGGGTATGTATCTCTTCTTCATGCCCTGATTCCTGGCACTGAGACCACTTCCAGGTTGGTAGTTTATTCTGGCCATCATTCTGACAAATGGTGGGACTGCTTACTTGCTTTGCTGTTCTACTTGGGCGATAGAACTAACCTGCTCGAACTGGAATATCATGAAGGCTGTGTCTTGCCCAAGCTCCTAGATGTCCCCAAAGGAACTTGCCAACTCTTCAGAAGGAATGACAACCAGAAGATCATCTTAGATGAACTTGATTCTTTGGTGCAAAGAGGATGGAATGGCTCCGACCGCGTGGATCCATAGCCTCCCTAGGAGCAGAGTGAATGAGGCTGACACGTTCACAACCTAAAAGTTTATTGAGAATTGAGCAGGTCTGACCCGATGGTCAAATCGATGTCACCTAAGGTTTGCCTGGTTGTATTATCAAAAGCCCTGATGGTCATGGGTCTCTTCTTCACTTGACTGAGGTCAGGCCCAGGTTTTACAGCGTAGAGAGTGTACAGACATTCAGGCCGGACCCATTGTTGATGAGCACTAATGATAATGTTCAGTTCATGCACTGTACAGTAATGTGTAAAGCCCGAGTGTGGTCCCTGTCGCTGTCTGGTATCTCCTCTTCCGTAAAGGAGATGACTTTGGGTTCAAGGATTTGCCCTACCATTTACCCTAGTTTCTCAGGCGTTATGTCTGGTGTTACATGGGCATCGTCGAATACTCGGAGTAGTTGCTTCCTATGATGCTCTGAAGTGAGAAGAAGACCCAAGATGGATATCTGTGCTGGGACATTCCAAAATTGCTGAGTGATATTGAATTCCTCTGCTTTTTCTAAGATTTTCAATAAAACTGCTGAATCAGCTACTTCCTTCTGTGAGTCTGACACCCCTGCTTTCTCTTCTTCTGCACTCTTCACCCTTGTTGGATCAGTTGTAGGAGGTTGATATACCCGACCAGATTGGGTTAGGTTGGCAGTGCTTTTGCTCTCAAGGATGAGAGAGCAGGGAGCAGGTACTCGATTGAGGTTGAAGGGAGGCTCTGGGATGTAAGGGATCCAGACAAGGCCTGAAGAGGTTGGGGCTTGAGCTGGAGTTGTAGGCCAATTTGCAGGGCAAGGAATTGTGTAAATGATCTGTTCGGGGACAGGTATCTGGGTTGGAGACTGAATGGTCTGTATGTTTGACTAGGGGAAGGGGATTATGACAGGTGATCGGTAAGAAGGCCTGATGATCCCATCATTCACTACGGGTGTTCTGGGTCCTGGCTGTCCTACCCTGGGCTCTATCCACTGGATTAAGTTGACTTGATTGTTATGTTGGGGTAGTGGCACCTGATTGATGCTGGTGTTGCTGGGAGCCAGCTCAACCCTTCCGTCATCCAAGAGATCTTGAATGACACACTTCAAGCCTATGCAGTAGTCTGTAGCATTGCCTGGGCCTCTATGAAAGGTGTAGTGATGATCGGCATTGTAGTTTTTGTTCTGTTTATCTGGAGGTAAGAGAGGTATGGGGCCTCTCAACTCGAGAAGACCCTATTTGGTGAGGAATTCCAATAACTGGCTGAGTGTGTATGGAAGAGGGTAAATTTTCTGGGGGACAGTTTGCCCCTGGGCTGGTCGGGCTAGCCAGGTATTCCTGATAATTGACTGTTGTTGAGCTACTGGAGCTAGTAATTTGATGGGTACTGTAGAAGCAACCATATGTACATCTTTCTCTTCTTTCTGTGGTCCCTAGGACCGATGTTTCTACTGGATGAGGCTGTCGCCTTGGGGGATCAAATCCTAGACTGGAATAGAATGGGCCCGCTTTGATAGTAGTCTCAAAATGGGCACCCATCTTGACGTATGGTGCCAAAGTCCACCACGACTATGGTCACCATGAGTGTAGAGTAGGGCTGCTTAGAGTGCCCATGAACATGCCTGCCAGTTCTTCCTTAGGGATACAAGTCGGGATCTTTGTTGCCATTTCCCTCCAGTGGGTGGCGTATTCCAAAAATGATTCGTTATTACGCTGGCTTAACTGCTCAGCTTGCCTCCCTCTGAATGGCGGAGCTCCTAGTTAAGGATTAATCGTCCCCGAAGCTGTCCTGGTATCTGCCAGTCTTTGACCTTTGGCTTATCAACATCGCCCCACGTAATGGGCTGTTCCCCTTCAGACTCTTTTAGAAATACGGGATGAGTAGAGACTGATTTCCTATTGTGCTGAAGCATGTCCCCCCAGGTACAATTTCATGTGTTGTTTTGGACAGCCTGAGCGTCTATTTGTCAAAGTCTGGGACCTGAAACCTACGGGCACAGCATCCCTTGAGGAGAAAGTAAGTCCTATAGTGATTAGAATTATACTGGTGGATGCACCATTCAGTCTTCTCAATCTCCTTTTCATATCTGCGTGTCTTGTCCTGTAAGGATGGGGTATGATCCGAAGATGAATGGCATGTC
>JABCRI010000044.1:0-58367 GCA_015143295.1 Tetracentron sinense | reverse complement strand
TCCCCCATGAACCATCAAACGGTATCGACAAGTTCACAATGGTGAGACGGTGATTCGAGTAGCCTAAAACCTGAATTGCAATTTCGTATCTGAACCGAAATGATCACCTACTGAGAAAACTGGATATTTGTAATTGGAACTTCAAATATAGGGAGAACAAAATAAAAAAGGTTAGTGACAGCCATGTGGATGTTTTACACACGTCGTTAAGTACCCAGACAAATATAGAAGATAGGTATCTCTCAGTCAAAAATTCATTGATCATGAGTCCTAATAGTATAATCATGTTCATGTCTTTTCGTGACATACCGATATAACAAGGGCGAACTTGGTTAACAGAAGCATAAGAGTGGATTAGTAAGTACTGACGACTGAGTTTTTGGGCGCAGTTATCTTTCAGAGGAGCCTTTAGGTATGAGACCATCATATTGGCTTCTGTCCTCCTTGCCATATGTCTACCTAACCTACATCTCCTTCTAACCAAAAAAAAAATGCAAAGAGTGCATTCCATGTCAAAAGGGAAGTGAAATACCCGAAAGAAAAAGGTCTGGAACTACAACCATTGTTGCAAAAATCTGTGTGTAGAGCTGTACTCACTAGAGGATGAAGAACAGTTTGTTATGCTTGATATAAAAGTCGTTTAAAGATTGTTGATAGAGACTAGCGAGGGAGGAGTTTTATTTAATTGGAAGGCTGTTGTCCAATAACAAGCATGAATAGTTTTGATCGGTCGTTGTAGAAAAAAAAACCTTTTTAGAGTGACTGAAGAAATTGGGCTGGTTAAGAGTTAGGAGATGGGTGGTTTATTCATAAGGGGGGTGTGTGCTGTTTTGAGAAGAAAATTCGAAAGATTAACATAAGAGAAAGCCTGCCTTTCTCAAGCCCCACAACACATTTGTATGAGTTGAATTAGTGGCCACTCTTGGTAGAGTCATTGTGGTTGAACTGTTAGAGGAAATAGAAGGTGATATCGACGTTTTCGTGAAGAGGTTTGATATGATTGAATTAGGCAAACTTTGAAAAGTGTTGGGGAAAATTAAAGAAATCATTTGTGGTGGCAAAATTGGAATAGAATCTAGAGGGGATGCCACTTGGATTTTCCTCGTATTTTATCACCCCTAGTTCCTTATGTTATATTGATTAATCATAATTTATATTTTAGGGTGGTGGGGCCATTTTGTTACTTGTGGTGCTATGAGTCACAAAAAATTAAAATTAACGAGATCTTAATAAATAAATTAACTTAATATTATTAATTACTTAGATAGATATAAATTTAAGAATTGAATTTAAAACAAAACTTCTAACTCATATAACAGATTTCTAAGAAATATATAGCGCAACTATTGACACCCAACCTTAGGTAAACTGGAGAAGTTCAACACGGCATTCGCATTCATCTTTATGGGTCTCCTCATAACTCGCAGATCCTATTCCCACAAATACGGAATCATCAAAATGCTACAGTTTATCTTTTCTGCTGTCATGCGCCATATTTACTTGAATTTTGGTTACAGTTGCCGAAATAACAGGAAATAATGTATAGATTTGGAATATTACTACCAATTGATAACATGTTGTCTTTCTACACGTTCAAGGCTACGGTCCCCAACCCCACAGTTCCCATTTAGTTTTTTTGTAAGCCACCCTTGGAGGGTCTACTCACATGAACAACAAACAAGTGACTGATTCTACTTGGCTGTCGCCTCGCATAGGTTTGGGGTGGAGGCAATTGCACGGTGATGGTGTGTTTACCAGTTCGTTGCATCCTCAGCTTCACGGAATCCATTGCTTCATGCCCATACACATCAATCCCCACCCTTTTGTATGTCTGCGGCTGGAAGAGTCTTCGTTATAACTGCATTTGATATATATGTTTCGAATTTTTGTCTGGTTTTGGCCAATAGACAAAGATATTTCTCAGAGCGGGACGAAGAGGTTTTAACATTGGTGTGTAGTAGTAATTTTAATAAATGGGGCACAGTCAAAATTTGGTGTGCTCGTAGCACCAGACCCTAATGAATTCTAATTTCTCTTATTACATAGAATCCATAATGAAATTTTTTCATGACCTACTATCCCTAGCCCATTATAACAATTGTCCTAGCTTCTCTCTTCTTTCTTAATATATTTTTTATTGTATGCAATAAGTAAGGTGACGGTTTATGTCAACTATATTTAGGTTACTCCTTTACGTGATAGTAGGTGAAAATTCCAAGGATTAGCAAAACTCTTGACTAAATACCCTTTAATTTATTTTATTTAAATATATAACTAAGGATTGCCAACTTTAATTATGTCCTAAAATCCCTATTTTTTTACTACAGGGGACCCATGACTATTACATATGAGAGGAGAACTATCTCTATTTTGTTCTCGTAGAAAAGGACTCTCTCTTAGTACAGAGTGTTAGAAACCAAAACCAACAATCAAGAATCCTTATCAAATAAGGAGTTTTCTTTTGAGAGAGTCCCAAATAAAGATTCTATCGTTTTTGTTATTACATAGAGTTGGAAGGATTCTTATTAGTCTCTGAAAGTCTCCAATAAATGGATTCTTTGATTTCTAAAAAGTTTCAAAAGTTTAATCGTTTTCATTATTTTTCTTCCATGATTTAATCATCCTTGTATCCCTTTTTATTTTATTTTTAATTTGAGATTTGTTATTGCATCCCTGCTTTGGTTGCTGATTATTTTTTTTTGTAGTGTATTTATTCATAAAATTATATATTCAATGGATAGAGGTACCGATGCGGCTTAATCAGCCTTATCATGTGCTCGATGTGGCAAGCCTGTTCATCTTCAGTATGTTGATCTTTACTACTGAATACTTGGGAAGAAAACTCATTCTTCTATTTTTGATATTTATTCTTCTGGAATCTTGTCTTACATTTTAGGAAAATAGTTAACGTACCCGTGGTTCCCATTTTAACGGGTTCCCATTGTATAACGGAAGAAAACTAATTCTTCTATTTTTGATATTTGTTCTTCTGGTATCTTGTCTTACATTTTAGGAAAATAGTTAGCATACCCGTGGTTCCCATTTTAACGGGCAATCCGACCTTGTTTTTTCTAAAAAATATAAAAACCAAAATCTTAATTTTAATTTAGTTAAGCTTAACCAGGGTTAAAGGGGTGTTAAAAGGGACATGAGAACACAGGGTAAGATACGAAATGGACCCATAGGTCTGCTAAGCACTGCTCTACTTCTTATAGGTGGAAGAATAAATGTTTTAACACTGAGAAAGCATATTGTTACATTTAGATGGCTAACATTCCAATATGGCACCATGCAAATTTTTGGTGAACATTAATGCTCATTACTAAATTTCCCCCATTTTTCACAGGAATTTGGGTCAAAATGACTTAACATGTCCATTGCCTTCGTTCATTAGCAATCTAATTCCTATCCATATTTGTCACAGGTATTTTGAAACTTATCAACATTTATATAGTTAACAAAATGGTTTTCATGTTCTAACTTTAACTTTCTTTTTTCCTTAATGGCATAGGAGCCTTGGTACTAATGCGTAATGCGTTATCAGGGGATCTTCCAAAGGAACTTGGTAACCTTACTGATCTATTTTCAACCTTAGCTCATGATTTTTTTTTTCTTTTTTTTGGGAATTAACTTTCATATTTCTCACTTACAATAAACATTGAGGGTCTGCTTGGTAATAGATCTTTCTTCCTTCCATTTTTTTTTGAACCAATTATTCTAAGAAAGAAAAATATTGGATATGTTCTTTCTATTTATTTACTAAAATTTATCATTTTCGAAAGGGTTTCCAGTAGGAAAACCTAACCATCCAACTAATAAGCTGTTTTACAGTCGCACATATTTCTTTGGTAAATTTAAAAATAAATTAATAATCAAAATATTTTACGTGCAACGCACGTGTATTTTTACTAGTATATATATATATATATAGAGAGAGAGAGAGAGAGAGAGAGAGAGAGAGAGATTGACTTACAGGAAAGATGATATATACGTATAGTCTCGAGAGTATTGTCGTCGTTGGTAGATGAATTATTAGTGTCTACTCTCCAGCATTCTAAATCGTACTCCTCTGATGATGTGCAATGTCACCAGACGAGATGAGAGAATAACAAAGAAATGAAATTTGGGGAGCCCTAAGTCTATTTTATCAGAGTTTCTTCCAAAAAAATATTCTACATGCTTGAGAATTAAAGTTCTTCCCCTTTGGATGGTAATTAAAAATGCATATTTCATAGTTTTTTAAATGTCATGAGAATTAAAATTTTGAGAATTCTTAACAAAAGAGCAACATCAAATGTTCAATTCTCAGAAATTGTCAATTCCCACCTCCAATTTTTGCGAAAGGAACAAGTCTTAAAGAGGACTTCAGATGGGCAACAATGCTCATTGTAGCCTCTTTGTGGAAAATGAACACCCACGTCAGTGAGTAATGTGGGGCCCACCCTTGTTTGATGTGGGGCCAAACACCAAGTTTGTGGCAAAATAAACACCCACATCAATGAGTAGGGCCTACTTACGTTGGTGTATATTTGTCACAAACGGGCAACAACGTGATGTTGCCCAACGAACTCTAAAGAGTTATGTTGATAATGTAGTCTCATTTGTAAGGAACATAGTCCACCTACAAAACTTTTAGAAGTTGTAATTTCTACTTTTTTTTATTTGAGTAAAGCGAATAAGCAATAGTCCTCTCCTCGGGGTGAGGAGCGGACTATTGCTCCTCACCCTCACAAAGCCCCTTTGGTTGCCTTGAACCAGTTAATAAATTTTAAGGCATATGGTTAATTTTTTATTCTAAAAACTAAGGTAAAATCTTTTAACCCTAAGGGTCAATGAATATTAATCCTAGATAAAAGGAAGTAAAAAAGGGACACTTCACAAGAAAAAGGGGAAGAGACACCTTATGCTCCACTAACAAAGAAGTGATTATTTTTTGCTTTGTTTGGTTGCCGAGAAAATAAGGGATGGAAAAGAAAATAGGAAAAAAATATGATTTTCCGTTGTTTGGTTACAAAGAAAGTGAAAGAGGAAAAAGAAAATGTGAAGAAAATTTTAGAAAACTTTCTTCCTTTTGATGTATTTAGAATATTTTAAAAAAACCTTGGATTTTGAAGAGAAAAGAAAAGAAAAAGTTATCGGGTTCTCATTTGTCATCTTTCTTCTTCTTCCTCACTCCAAGTCTCTTAACACTGATTTCCGGCGGCGGCTCCGGTGAGGACACCGGCAACATCGGCGATTCCGATGACGCCAATAGCATATTCTTCTCTCTCTCTCACGTCTATATCTCTCTCCCAAACTCGCGGTTTGGGGCTTGGATTGATTTAAACAAGTTAAAATATGATTATGTTAGGTTTTAATCTTGATTTGGATAAAATTTTAGTTTTGAATTGATTTTTAAAAATTCCATGTTGGATTTTAGTTAAAAAAACAAAGATTTAAAATAAAATAAAATAAAACCTGAAACAGCGTGGTTTGGATTGCTTTAAAAGTAAGATTATGATAGATTTTAATCTTGATTTGGATAAGGATTTAAGTTTTATAATGATTTTTGGAAATTCCAAATTGAATTTTAGTTGAAATAAGGGTCGGGTTACAAGCTAATTGTCAACAAGTGTTTCTTTTAATACCCTTTAAGTATGGTTAAAATTTTTTCATTCTTAGGGTTCAAATATTCAATATTGTTTTTTCAAAACTTATTTAAAATATTAACTTTAAATGTTAAAATTGTTAATCAGATTTAAAAGAATAATTAAAGAGGCTTTTGTGATGTAATTCCTTGAATCCGGTTACAACTTGAGAGATCCACGACTAAAGTATCTACGCATTCTGAAATGGAAAGTGATAGTATACTGCCGAGGGCATCAAATCACTTTCTTTTCCAAATTAGTGATAAGTATTCTTGGAAAGTATTAAGAGCACAAATCATATGGGACACTCGTACCCAAGCAGAACTCATAGCCTATGGTAGATAGCACCTGCTATGCTATTGAGCACGGCCGTCTAAAATATTGATAATCTATCGGCCGTTGATTACATGACATGCATTAAATGGAAGGCCACTCGAATCAATGTTGGGCTGTTGCATTATGGATCAGATGACGCACCCAATCACTATCCTATTTTTAGGATTTTGCTTGTTCCCAAGATGGGATTCAAAGCTTTTTCGGATCCCGAACTGGTTTTTCAAACACTTTTGAATCCTTTGTTGACCGTCGATGTGTCGGTCTCAAAGTAAAATCCTAATTTTTATTAAATGTTTTTCAATAGGAAAAAATTAGCTCGGGGCATCGACAAAACATGCAGCAGCTGATGATAATTTGGGGGGAGAAGTGATTTCTTTCTCCCCAGTAATTTTGACTTCTCCCCAACTGATATCTGGCCCCTTTAAAACGCTAGACATCCCATGTTTTGTGGATGCCCGAGTGTAATATGTGTAAGGTACATGTTGCAATGCTTTTGGGGCTGGTGGGCTCCCACTGAAAATTTTTCAGGGTAAATTATAGTTATCTCTCTTGTGGTTTGGTGAAATTACAAAAACTTCCCATCTAGTTCCTAAATTTACATTGCCCTCCTATGTGTTTCAATTGTGAGTAACAGATTCCCCATTTTGTTAACATGCATGATGTTACTAACATGGATGAACTTTGATGACGTCATGCTTTAAATGTTTTAATTTGCTCAAATTACCCCTGAAATACTAATAACATTAAATTTATTTTTAACCCGCTTGTTCTCTTCCTAACGCCAACCCAACTCTTCTGCAACAGAGTCTCACCTAACAAGATATTAACGATTTTCTCTTGGATTCCCAATATTTATTTTCTGATTTTCGTTCGCCTCTTGTCCAATATGGGTTTCTAGTCATGAAAACAAAGAAATGAAATCAAATGGATGGTTGTTCATGAAGAGAAACAAATATTATTAAATTCTCAAGATTATTACATAGAGACACAATAATGGTTTATATAGAGATTACATTGACTTGAAGATAGAAACTCAATCTAATCAAATCCTTGATTGATGCTAATCCAATATTGTCAATGAGATCTTATGTATCTCATAGATATTACATTATTATTTTCCTAACATAATATTTCTCAAATTCTCCCCCTCAAACACATGAAGATTGAGATCTTCATGTGTTTGCCACAAGTTGAATACTCCGCACCACTGATCTTCTTAGATAATTTGTTGACGAATAGGTCTATGCTTGGTGTTCACCGCCGGTCTGTGAAGTCTATCTCTATCGCATCCCGCTCATTCTTGAGTCTGTCGGAGCTAGTGGCCCACTAGATCAGGTTGTCATTATCTTCTCCCAAAACACATGATGTATGACCCCGCGATTTAAAAAAAAACTCTTATTAGAGAGGTCTTCAATAAATGAAAAGAAAAAGAGAGATCGTGAGGTATGAGTATGTGTATGAAAACTGAGAATTGTAAATATATAGATGATGATAGTAGAGTTTTTATTTAAAACAAAAATAAAAATAAAAGGTTTCATACCCGGCGGGCGGTGGTGGCACCACCCACCAGAAAAGCGGAATAAAAAAAATAAATTCAAAATAGGTGGCAGATCGCTCGCTCTGATACCATGAAGAGAAACTGATATTATTAAATTCTCAAGATGATTACAAAGAGACACAACTATGGTTTATATAGAGATTACATTGACTTCAAGATAGAAACCTAATCTAATCAAATTCTTGATTGATGCTAATCCAATATTGTCTATGAGATCTTGTGTATCTCATAGATATTACATCATTATTTTCCTAACATAATATTTCCCTTATAGTTCATTACCCCATCCAGTAATGGCTTAGACAAAATTTGAATCCTTTAAATGTTACCCGAATTCATGATAGCCATTGCCTACCCAAGAATACAAGATTTGATCCTACATGCTGGTGACAATTTGAAAGAATTGCAACCATCTATGGATTTGAAACTTAGGTGGCACATTGAAAAGATGAACACGACCCCTCCTAAACACCACCTTCAACTTGCCTCTAGGAGGGAAATTGAGATTTATTGACATCTGATACAAACGTGATCTACGTTTGTGGGTTGTGATGACGTGTTTAGAAAATAGGTAGAGAGGTAGTTGTTTAACTGTGGAGTCTTTGCTTAATAGTAGGGGAATGATTGAGTCCATATATATATATATATATATCTCAGGATTGTGGGTAGTTAGTAGGAGTCTTATGTTGCTGTCGTAAGGAGTTATTAGA
Organism: Tetracentron sinense; assembly: GCA_015143295.1. Taxonomy (NCBI): domain Eukaryota; kingdom Viridiplantae; phylum Streptophyta; class Magnoliopsida; order Trochodendrales; family Trochodendraceae; genus Tetracentron; species Tetracentron sinense. The sequence continues at coordinate 50,136 of JABCRI010000044.1, read as the reverse complement.
GTTAATTTGATAACCGTCTAGAATCAACAAGCCATATCCCTTAATTGAGGTACTATTTATTATCAATGAAAGACAGAAGAATGAGATCGTTGAAAATCAGGACTTCATTGAAGTAAGGAGGATTTGGTTCCCCTCAAAGAGAACCTCTGTTTACTGTTATTTGTGTCTTTAACCTTGTAAAGATAGGTTCAAGAAGAAAAGCATGTATCAAATTGGTATCAGAGCCAGGCTCAATGGTGGTATAACAAAACCATGGAGTTGGGTGAAGATTTACCACGGGTCCTAGGAGGAATTCTCCAGAAATTAATTGTTCTTGAGAGTAAACAAACATCTGCTGAAGACAAACTGGACCAACTGGCAAACATTGTCCACAAAGAAAAAGGAGAGGCCTACGGAGGTCGTAGCTTTTATCGTGGTGAAGGGGCGGAGTCTTCTCACTTGTGGTCTGCTGTACTATTCAATCTTGAACCTTGAAGCTCAACTTTCCCACCTTTGAGGATGGCGACCTGTTCGGATGGATCTATCGAGCAGAACAATTTTTTGCTTATCACCAAACAACCCCGGAGGAAAGATTAACCATTGCTTCTTTCCATTTGCAAGGTGAGGCCTTGCAATGGTATAGATGGTATGAAAAATCTCAAGTATATGTTTCTTGGAGGGATTTCGTAGCAGCTTTAAATGATAGGTTTGGACCAACTAAGTATGATGATCATGCCGAAGCACTCGCCAAACTTCGTCAAAACTCCACACTACGAGAATATCAAGCTGAGTTTGAGAAACTCGCCAACCGAATAGAAGGATTGTCTGAGATGTTCCTTACCAGTTGTTTCATTTGCGGTCTAAAGGATGACATCCGTTTAGATGTGTAAATTGTTCGACCCACTTCACTCACCTCAGCTATTGGTTTAGCTCACTTATAGGAAGAAAAGGTGGCCACTCAATGTCGTTTGATTCAATCTGATGTTCCAAGTGTTAAAGTTTGGAAAAAATAAAAAGGGGCGATCGATTGCCCACCAAGGGGGATCGATCGCCCGAGGCATCGTTTTGCGTGAATTTTCTTTGGGAAATTATTATTTGAGTCTTTATATGCTTTGGGAAACCCCTATTCCAATTGGGGAACTTTCTATTAGTCTAGGTCTCTTGTTTAGGCCTATAAATAAGAGATTATGAGTTTAGACTTTGTATCTAATCATCTTGAAAGGATCAAGGGAATGCTTTTGCATTGGGAGTGAGAGATAATAGAAATGGTTAAAGCATACTAGGGTTTGGGAAATGTTTAAGGGAGGATAGATAGGGATTCTTCTTTGAGTTTTTATAGAGAATATGAGTTGAGTGCTTTTGTACTGGTTCCTCAAGGTTTCTGTGAATAAAGAAGTAATTGGATCTTGATCCGTGGACGTAGGCAGGTTGTTGCACATATATCTTTTGTGTTCCTTTATGTGTGTGTTTTGTGTTATAACAAGTTCGACAAATCTAGAGAAATAAGAAAATAAGAAACCTAGCAATCGCACAAAGGAGACAAGATATACGTGGTTCGGCAAGGTGCCTACGTCCACGGGAGAAAACGGCAAGAAATCCACTAAGAACATGGAAGAAATACAATGTACAGAAGCTCTCTCTAAACCCCTCTTTCGAAATCCTCGAAAAACCCCTTATTTCGCATCCTCAAAGAAAAAACCCTTTATATACCTACGGTTACAATGAAAAGATAAAACGGGTCAAAATTTCGGTCGGGGGTTTCACCCCCGGACCCCCATGGCAATGGTGGGGGTGAACCCCATACATTGCCTATTCAGGTCACTCGAATCACATACTAGGTCATCAAGGATCTAGGTAAGATCTATACTGACTTCCCAACAAAAAACCCATATACAAAATTTGAGCCAAAACTCACATCTTGGTTTATTTTTTTCTGTTAGGTTATTTCTATCGGTTGTTTTTCCCACAACACCAAGGCCAGCCAAAATCAATCCTACTTTTCTAACAATCAAATGCCTGTCACCCACCGAAGTGCAGGAGCGTCGCAAGTGCGGATTGTGCTACCATTGCAATGAGAAGTTCTATCTCAATCACAAATGTAAGGAATAGAAATTGTTTTTGATCAATGGGCCTTGGCCGGACGAAGAGGAACAGGGGGAAGAATTTTCCGAGTCTGAAGGTAGGGTGATCAACCCACCTTGTGGACAAGGTTAGTCTCAAACGTGAGGATTGATACAAACGTGATCTACGTTTGTGGGTTGTGATGACATGTTTAGAAAATAGGTAGAGAGGTAGTTGTTTAACTGTTGAGTCTTTGCTTAATAGTAGGGGAATGATTGAGTTCATATATATATATATATCTCTCAGGGTTGTGGGTAGTTAGTAGGAGTCTTATGTTGTTGTCATAGGGTGTTATTAGAGTTAGTTTCATAACCGTCTAGAATTAGCAAGCCTTATCCCTTAACTGGTGTACTATTTATTATCAATGAAAGGCAGAAGAATGGGATCGTTGAAAATCAGGACTTCATTGAAGTAAGGAGGATTTGGTTACCCTCGAAGAGAACCTCTTTTCATTGTTATTTCTGTCTTTAACCTTGTAAAGATAGGTTCAAGAAGAAAAACACGTATCAACATCTCTCAGGATAAAAAAAGTTGGCATTTTGCTGAGATTTTAAATGTCTCATAAACCAACTCATGCATTTGTCATCTTCCTTAACAAAGTAAATCCTGCTCAACCCAAAGGTGACAAACACTAACACATCTGTAAAAAGATCAAACCAAACATAATTAAAGGAAAAGTAAAACAACACCATGAAAAATGATCATTTTGTCAACCCTTTGAAGATGGCAATAGCGCCCTTCATCATTTATATCTATCGTAGAGTGTAGACTAAACAGAGGCCATGGTGGGGTCTGTAACTCCCAAAGTACCCATCTGCTGTAATTTTTTTTTTGGAAGGCAGAATTGTTTTTTTGTTCCATTGAAATGCACCAAAGTGAGATTACAAATTAAAAATTAAAAACCATTAGTTCTTAATTTGTCTTTGATCTATATATCAAGAAAGTCTAAAAGATGGGTTTATAGAGATTTCTATAGGAGGAAGATGTGTTTAAGGTTAGGGTTTTTCCCACTGTTGTCAGAACCAGACCAGACCTACCGGTCGAACCGGAAAAACCGGGAACTGGTCTCCTCATCGGTTCCCAAACCCCCCCCAAAATCGGACCGTTTTAAAAACCGGACATTTTTGTGAAAACCAGAAGAACTGGTCGGTTGAACAGGGAACCGGTGGTCCTAACCGGTTGAGAATCGGTCATAACTAGTTATAAATGGGTAAAAATAGATTTTAAAAAAAATAAAAATAAAAAAGGACACGGTTGAACTAGACCGTCGAACCGGGAACCAGGAACCAACCACTCAACCGGTTCGATGACTGGTCCGGTTCTGATAACATTGGTTTTTCCAATTGAGATGTGCAAAGACATTCACCAAACACTGAGAGGAGAAAAGAGCAAAAACATAATGGTGAAGAAGAAGAAGAAGCAACGGGAGCAGAGGCTGGATTAATGGGAGCAGAGATCTTCTTTGATGGAAAAAACGACCATTTTTCGTTTTGGTCAAGCGACTCTGTCAACCCCTGTGGAGGAGGTCGACCTTCTCCGGCATTGAAGGAGGCCGGATGGTTGAGATTGGCCGTGGTAAGAGAAAGACTTGTGAGGCTTGTTGAGGAGAGAAGGTGTTTATGTGAAAAGTGAAAACAAAATAATTGTTTTAACTGGCAACTAGGGTAAAATTGTACAGAAGCATATTTCAGTTAACAATGTTAACTTGACCAACTTGACAGGGGAGGGCAGTGTCATTTTAGAAACTAGAGGGGAGGTTTTTGCAATTTCACCAAACCTCAAGGGACGTAATTGTAATTTACCTAATTTTCTACATGATCCCCATGGAAGATTTGCAATCAGATGTGCACTAGGTAAGGTATTCTCTCTACATGGAAAGTAATAAAATGTTTTGGAAAATAATAATTCGTCTTTAAAGAATGTTCTCCACATGGAAAGTAACAATTAGTATATTCTAAAGATGGAAGTTATCTTTCCTATTTTAGTGATTCGGGGGATTTTTCCCAAAAATGTTTGCTTATAAATGCTTATATTTCTATAAAAGGGATTAGACCATTGCAGACTGAGACTCGTCGGAGATGAACTAGTGGAGAAGAGAGAAATGCAATTTTTTCTTTAACAGGGAGAATGCTGTGAGATGAACTAAAGACAGTGAGATGAACTAAAGACATGTACAAGCCTAGAGAGACGCAGCTCGATGTATAACAGGGAAGGGCTCTGTCTGTTTCTCTCTTTCTCTCTCTCTAGGGTGATTGTCTAAATCATCCTGATCAAGTCTCCCTTATAGTAGGGCTTTAACTTTTCTTTCTTCCTTTTAATGTACAATTATAGCAGTTATTGTTTTTCTAGTGGAGGAGAAGCCTAGCATACTTTCCATGGATATTGCTTTCTCCAAAGGGAGAAACAAAAGTTTAAGTAAGAGTTGTAATCGGATAAATGATTTACCAGATGCCCTGTAATTTAACTTTTAGGACAACTTCTATGGGTCCAAGCAATGTAGTGAGCAATGTAGTGAGCGTCACTCACTACATTGCTTGGACCCATAGGAGTTGGTAATTTTTTTTACTACTCTGCAATTGCAAGTAGTAATTCTGTAACTGGCGGCAAAGGGATATGGCTTTTCTACTCGAATAGAAGTGCTTTGATCTTTCTTGGGCTTTAACCCAAGCAAGATATAGTCGCTCAAGCAAGATCCAACGTCCAAAATCAGATTACCAAAAAAAAAAGCGCCAAAACCAAAATCGGTTTCAAATTAGCCCTAACGATAGAGAAGGAGAAAAACCCCAAACCGAGAGAGAGCCGGATCCGGTTGCCTTCGAGTCTGCCATCGCCGTCTCCGTCGACTAAGCCATCTCCGTTGCCGGTTACCGCCGTCTCCGTCCACTACTATCGCTGTCTTCACCCATTGCCATCGCCATCGCCATCGCAAGGTAAGCTTTCCTTCCATCTCTTCCGTTTTTTCTCTTTTTCATCCTTCTGTCTGTAATTTTTTGATTCATTCTAATTCTTTCTTTCATATTCATTCCCTTTGATTTCATATCAATTGCTTGGTAGATCAAAGCTTTCTAGAACATTTTCAAATGATTCTGTTAAGTGGGGTTCTTAATCTTTCATCATAAATTGGGGTTTCTCAGAAAAGCAAAATTCATTGACATATTTCAAATTTTCTCATTTGGATCTCTCCAAAATCATGTATTTAGGGGATTTTGTGAAGTGGGGTTCATTTAGTCTGTTGGAATTTCTCTCAAAGTAATAAATTTGTTGAAATTAATGGATTAATTTCAATTTGTTGGTGCAATTATGTTCTAGCTTCTTATGCTTGATTTCTTTGGGAGGAGGAAGAAGAAGAAGAAGAAGAGGAAGAAGGACATGGAACAACAACAATACATCTCCTCCTAATTTCTTCCAAGGAGCTCTTATAGCTGCTGCTTCTTAATTTAAACCTTCTTCTCATTATCTATTTCTCTTGGTCCCTTGTATAAAGGAAATGTATAGCTGAGACTTTGAGATAGCATCCTCATTTCAATTTTTCTTTTTCATTTCTTTCTTAGTTTCTTTCTCAGTGAGATTAGGTGGTAGTAGGGGCTGGAGTAGCAAGATGGCCTTCAGGATGATATAATTTTTTTGTTTTTGTTTTGGGTACTCTCAGATGTTGATGGCATTTCAGGCTTTAATTTTAATGGAAATGTTCCTTTTTCTCTGTATCAGATTCTTTTCCATTTCTTTCCCTCCATGAATTTGTTTCGAATGCAAAACCAATTAGGATTTACATGGAGTTGTGAAGTTAGGTGAATCCTTTGCCTGTAATTGGGGTTCTTCAAATATGGTTTGTGCTTTTGATCTTCTTAATGTGTGTTTTCTTCCTCTAGAATTTTGTTTTGGATTCAAAGGAAATGAGACCGAATAGAGGTGATCTGTTAAAATGCTGTGAGTGAGTGAAATGGGGTGATGTTGGATTTAACTAATCCTGTTGATGGAATTGAATTGCAGCCATACTCATATGTTTTATGTCACAAATGCATCAAAATATGGTGTTGGTACTCCCTATTTTTTCAGAATTTGTGACTCCAACCGAAAAAAAAAAGGGTCTGTCACATTTTCCTTTTTCATCTGGTCTCCCCACATGATTTGCTTGGCATGCTATGAATGGTGATGCTTGTGATAGAGAGCTTTATGAGAGTAAGCTCTTGTGCCAATCTAGGGGCCAACTCTTGTTACTAGATTTCTGTGATATCTTGGTGGTTTAGTTAATAGAATGCATTATGTTGAAGTTGCTATCAAGAGTACCCCTTTCCCCTTGCGAAACATGAGGTAGGATGTTCAGTCTTGGCAAGCTCCACACTACCTATCATCCACACTACCTATCATGAATGCATTTTAGAACTTGAAATCTAAATGGGAATATTACAAGCCATATGTTACTCTCAATTTCAAAAGTTGTACTAGAAATTCTTTCTTTATGGAAAGTTTCAGTAAGAGTTCTCTTCATATGGAAAGTTATAATTAATTAGAAATTGACTAGCAACTGACGAGGAGACCTCAAGTGCCAAGTGCCCACATCAAACGTTCGCCATGTACTCAGGTTAAAAGGCTTGTGCACATCAACCAAAGGTTTGGTTGGTGTGCACTGCTTTAATTTTGAAGACATGCATAATAATACATGATGTTTATGAGAGAGATAACAATCTCCTCGCCAGTTGGTACTTGAGAAGATCTTACGTTTTAGATATTTAGAATTCTCTTTATAAGGAATCTTATTAATTGGAATTCTCTCCACATGGTATGTTTTTATAAGTAATCCTCTCAAGTGGAAAGTAATTATAAGTATTTACTCTACATTAAAAAAAAAAAAAAATCCTCTATACATGGAAAATTGTTACAAGTATCCCTCCTAAATGGAAAGTTGGTACAATTGAAGTATCCCCTAAAATGGTTGTTTCTAATCAGGCCCATCATAATAGGTTGGAGACTGAGACTCCTATATGAATAATCCCAGAGACATGCAATTCAATCTTCAACACAGAAGGCATCTCTCTCTCTCTCTCTCTATATATATATTTATATTTATCTTGTTATTCTAGTCTTATATTTTTATTTCCTTGAACTCATATAAGATCATCTGAGAAAGTATCAAGGGATGAGAACAATACCATACCTGTCACTAGCATTAGTTCTGGGAAGAGAGAACTAGAAGAAGCTTAATGCTATGTTTGGTTGTTGAGAAAATAGGTGAAAACATGAAAAAGAAAAGAAAGTTTTGGATTTTTAATACAATTTTTAGTTATATTTTGTTTAATTTTCTTTTCTTTTTCGTGTTTTTACTTATTTTCTCGGCAACCAAAGATAGCATAAGTGACTGTATTGATCGGATCATTGATTTACTACATTTTTCTTACTTATGTCATCTAATCTTTCATGGGAGTGGAAACAACGGTTGAAATTTAACAGTTTCAGCACTATTTCAAATATGTCATATCGGTTGGGAAGATTACAACCACTAAAATATTGTCCTTGGTGGGGTAACCAATGTTGCCTATCACCTCCTTGGCTGTGCAATCAGGTACGACTTAATTCAAACTCATTTTCTTTATTAGGAAAAGATCATTTTGTTTGTCTTACCTTTTTTTTTTATGGATTTTGCTATTAGGCTTGAAGACGCTCTTTTAAAAGGCCTTGGCTTGTCTCCTCTGGGGGTTCTATACATTGTGCGACAGTTGGCAAAAATATGGGGAGAAGTCATTTTATTTTCTCCCCATTTTTGACTTCTCCCCATATGATATCTCTTCCCTTTATTTTCACACACTTATCGCCACATGTCTTATTATAGGTGGAGAAGTCAAAATCATGGGCCCCATGATTTTGACTTCTCCACCACTTGTCACCTATTCTATGGAACCCTGAGATAAGTCCGGCTCTGCTTTTTTAAAATCGTAGTTGGGATTGGACAAAGAAAATGAAGAAAGAAGAAAGAAGATTCCTTGGATTAAGCATTCACCAGAATTGGAGTCTTCGACATTTACCCTATGTTTGGTTGTCGAGAAAATAAGTGAAAACATGAAAAAAAAAGAAAAAAATTGGATAAAACACAATTAAATTTGTATTAAAAATCCAAAATTTTCTATTCTTTCCCATTTTCATGTTTTCACCTATTTTCTCAACAACCAAACATGAGTCATTTGGATATTGTAATGTCAGTAATTGATCTGATATTAAAAAATATAACTTTAGTAGATCCTTGTTCATGTAAACTAACGCTCAATAATCTTGGTATCATATATTCCTAATCTATCACTCTACTTTTGCCCCAAAAAAAAAATAGTAGTAAAATTCTCATTCGACCTCCAAAATTTTAGCGTCACATTAGTCATTTGTTACTCACCTTACAAAGTGTGTGTATATGTGTGTGTTTTTGTTGACGGTCGCAATTCGAGCCTAAAAACCTATTGTAAATGGGTCGGGCTTAGATTGGACCTATCCAAAAATACAAAAATTGAGGCACACATTTTTAAAATGCTACATATACTTTTTATTATTTAAAACATAGATATTAGACTAAAAATCAATGAGATTATGAGTGTCAAGTCATACACTCACATAAACTATTTATTATTTAGGAGAAAATGCTTTTACACCTCCTGAGGTTTGATGAAAATACACATAGACCCTCTTAGTTTTCAAAAAATAGATTTAGTACCCTTACTTTTAAAATAATGGTACTTAGACCCCCTCATTAGTTGACCGTTAGTCAACTCATAGAAATGCTGATGATGTATGCTGATGTCATGTGATGAAGTATATAAAATTCTAAAATTGCCCCTTTAATTTTCAGAAAACACCATTCTTACTCCAAAACATTATTTATTTAAAATTTAAAAATCCGGTTCTCACCCATGGGGTCGCCACGTGTCCCTTTTGACATGCCTTAGCCGTGGTTAAGATTCATCCACGCATCCTTGGTTTTTTAAAATATTAATTCTTTCTTGAAAATTAAAAAAAATTAGAGTTTTTCTAATATTAAAAACAAATTTTTAATATCACACCTTGAGGTTGCCACGTGTCCCTTTTGACACTCCTAAACCCTGGTTAAGATTCACCCACCCATCCTTGGTTTTTTTTTTAAATATTAATCCATTTTTGAAAATTAAAAAAAAATTAGAGTTTTTTTAATATTAAAAACAGTTTTTTAATATCACCCCTTGAGGTCGTCACGTGTCCCTTTTGACACCCCTTAACCGTGGTTAAGATTCACCCACATATCCTCTTTTTTTTTTTCATATTTTTTTTTTTTTGAAAATTAAAAAAACAGAGTTTTTTTAATATTAAAACCAGTTTTTTAATATCACCTCTTGAGGTCGCCACATGTCCCTCTTGACACCCCTTAACCGTGGTTAAGATTCATCCGCCCATCCTTGGTTTTTTTTTAAATATTAATTCATTTTTGAAAATTAAGGGGTGAATCTTAACCACGGTTAAAGGGTGTTAAAAGGGACACGTGGCAACCTCAAGGGGTGACGGTTAAGGGGTGTCAAAAGGGACACGGGGCACCTCAAGTGGTGATATTAAAAAAACTATTGTTTTTAATATTAAAAAAACTCTAATTCTTTTTTTTTTAAATTTTCAAAAATGAATTAATATTTTAAAAAAAAAGCCAAGGATGGGTGGGTGAATCTTAACCACGGTTAAGGGGTGTCAAAAGGGACACGTGGCGACCTCAAGGGGTGATATTAAAAAACTGGTTTTAATATTAAAAAAACTTTTTTTTTTAATTAAAAAAAAAATAATATGTAAAACAAAACAAGGATAGGTGGGTGAATCTTAACCACGGTTAAGGGGTGTCAAAAGGGACACGTGACGACCTCAAGGGGTGATATTAAAAAACTCTTTTTTTTTTTAAATTTTCAAAAAAAAATAATATGTAAAAAATAAAACAAGGATAGGTGAGTGAATCTTAACCACGGTTAAGGGGTGTCAAAAGGAACACGTGACGACCTCAAGGGGTGATATTAAAAAACTCAAATTTTTTTTTTTAAATTTTCAAAAATGAATTAATATTTTTTTAAAAAGCCAAGGATGGGTGGGTGTCTTAACCATGGTTAAGGGATGTCAAAAGTGACACGTGGCAACCTCAAGGGGTGGTATTAAAAAACTGTTTTTAATATTAAAAAAAACTCTAATTTTTTTTTAATTTTCAAAAAAGAATTAATATTAAAAAAAAACAAGGATAGGTGGGTGAATCTTAACCACGGTTTAGGTGTGTCAAAAGGGACACGTAGTGACCTCATGGGTGAGAACCAGATTTTTAAATATTAAATAAATAGTGTTTTGAAGCAAGAATAGTGTTTTCTGAAATTTTATATACTTTATCACATGACATCAGCATACATTGGTATTTTTGGGAGTTGACTAATGGTCAATTGATGGAGGGGGTCTAAGTGCCATTATTTTAAAAAGTAAGGATCTTTAATGTATTTTTTGAAAATTGAGGGAGTCTATGTGTATTTTCATCAAACCTCAAGGGATGTAAATGTATTTTCTCCTATTATTTAAAACAAAAGACCAATGAGATACAATAAGGAAAGTGTTATTTAAAAAAAGGATAAAGCTTTTGAGACCACCTTAGGGTCGAGACCACCAAGATCGTGCTCTAAGAATATGAGATTACAGGTGGGGCCCACCATGTGAAATAGGCTACACCTGAAATCCGGTGCTCTTAGAGTAGTCACGTTTCTAAGGGGGTCTCAGTAACAAAATCCTAAAAAAAAATTTGTTATATATTCCTACATTTTAAAAATGGACTTTGCTATTAAAACCCCATTAGGCCGAGACCATGCTCTTAAGAGCATGGGATTTCAAGTGGGGCCATTTCACATGGTAGGCCCCATTTGAAATCCCATGCTCTTAGAGCATGGTCTCGGTGGTCTCAGTCCTAAGGGGTCTTAGAAGCTTTATCCTTTAAAAAATACCACACTATTTTTTATTTAAAAACATTGGTAGCATCGAACAAAAATAATAATAAAAAAGGGAACCCTTGTTAGGAGAGAGGTCCCCGGATCAATACCGTGGGAGAGAGGTGAGCCTAGTTGTTACTCCATCTGCAACCCACTAACCAGAGTGCATAATAAAAAAAAGAAACAAGAGACAAGAGGGAATACTCTCACGAGGAGTGTTAGACATAGTTCAATTTTTGTCTGGGTGTCAACACCTGATGTTGCTACCCATCAATTGGTTAGACAAACAAAATTTTAATTGAGGAATTTCTTAAAGTGAGAACTTAGAAGTCTGAGATGGGGGGCATTTCTCTTGCAATCCAAAAAAATTTCCATACTCCCTTTGGACAATAAAATAAGGGAAGTGATTAAAAAGTCTTGATAGTATGTACTATGGAGAGCTAGACCATCCGATTTAAAATCTAACGGCACCAAACATAAAATGGGGTCCACCGTTAAATGCCTTTGGTGCCATTAGATTTTAAATGGGATGGTGTAGCTCGAGATAGTACATAATATCAACGGGAGTTTTTTATTTATCACTTTCCATAAAACAAAAGTGTATTTTTGCAGCCCAGTCTCACAAAAAGGAGATCAGATCATAGCTAAGTGTAATTTAATTTAATTTAATTTAAAACGTGACACACTTGGATTAAATAATGGAAAAATATGAGAAATTGAAAATTTGAAATTTTTTTCTCTTCAAATCAACATGTGTCAGATATGCCATTGAATTCTCCTCAATATAATTTAATTGCAATTGATCTCCAAAAGATGATGGGAGAGGATTTACTTTGGTCCAGCCTTCAACTAAACGTTTAACGCCCTCTAATTCTAGTTAAGAATTTTAACCATGCACTGTAGTTAATTTTTTTAAAACTAAGGTTAAATTCTATAACTCTAAAGATTAGAAAATCTTAACCACAGATTAAAGGAGTTAAAATGAACAAGTGGCGAGTTGGAGAGGCTGGGCTAGAGTGCCAGACTATTTCAGTCCGAGCCAGCCAGAGGAGATCCTAATTAAAAAAAAAAAAATAAATTAAAACTTGAGAGAATTACGAGTCTAAAAAAGCCCAGATTTGATCGTAAAAATACTCAAAATAAAGTGTAAAATCAAGTCAGTTTCAAAGGTTAACAGGTAAATGGAAGTTCTGTGAACCAAAGGTGTGATACGAGCTGTTCTGAACAAAGACCGCCACTCCACACTTTCTGCTATTAAAACCTTCCCGGAGTTGGAAATTGACGGTTCCCGTCACCGTTTTCTTGGCGGAGATGTCTTTAACGGTACAGAGCTTTTCAAGTTTCCGAACTAAAAAGTCGTTCGATAGAACACGCCCTCGGTTCTCTCCCTTGGTACAATCGGTCACCAATCCATTCTCGTATAGTGCCACCATTACATCGACTCCGCGACTGTCTACCTTCTCCCTTAGAGATCCTTTCAGAGAGACCTGTAATTTTTGTGGTGAAGGCCTTCGAAATCTCGCCTGAGAAACAAAAAAAATATCAAATATCTATTATCCACCAACATAATATAGGGGAAAAGCTGGTTACCTGGAACGTTGGAGCGGGGAATCGAACAGCGGATGTGATGTTAGAGAGCAGAGCGTCTTGGTCGGTGCCTAGGCACTGGGTCCTGCCATGAACCACCACCTGGGGTGTGAAGATAGTGTCGAGCTTCAAGGCCTGGACGTAAGCCTTCTGTCTCACGGTCCACTGGCTCGATCCAAAGGGGTCCTTCCAACCCATGTAATCCCAATAATCAACGTGGTAGGCCAGCACAATCACAGGTACTTCCAGCTCGAAGTCCCCTCTCCCGAGTCTTGATACCAACAGGTCAGCCTCTGGGGATGTAGCGCAACCTTGCGAGGAGAAGAGCTCCACCAGTATGGCTCCTCCGTTTCTCTGCTCCTTGGACGCTTGGTCAATGGTCGCGTTATCGGCAGACGGGTTCTTCCTCCATGATAAAGAGGAAGAGCCTCTGCAGAAGCACGCGAAGAGACGGGGAGCCATTCCGTCTCGCCGGAAAACGGTGGTGGAAGGGTTATCAGAGAAAGAGATTGAAGAAAAAGAGGAGAGATTGGTGCAGAGAGAAAGAGGAATTGAAATGGAGAGGGATTTTCTCTTTCTTTTAGGCATCGGGTGGGGGAGAGACAAACGTGGCGAAGGAGACGCTAGAACTGCTCGATTGCTTTTTTTACTTGACAATTTTGGTAGTGCTAGGCTGCTAGCTGCACTCTTTCCTCCTGCATTCGTCCCAGAGGTGTGCTAGCCCTACTATCGGCCATTTCCTACTATAATTATAATTATAGTAAAACAATCAACCTCTTAATGTTAAAGTAAACAGGTGTTATTTTTGGTTGAGAGTAGGTAATGCTAAGAGACTACGGCTGTATTCGGGTCGGGCTGAGCCGGGCTTGGCCAAGCTCGTCTTGGCTTGAAAGGGGGTAATCTAGGCTGGGCCCAAAGCTTGGCTTGAAATAGTGTTCGAACGACTTGGCCCGAATTCAAATAGCTGGTTTGACCTTAGCCGAGCTCGAATTGATTCAATCTCGAGCCGACTTCGCTCGAGCTCGGCTTTTTTTTTTTAATAAAATATAATAATTATATATATAAATAATTTTTTTTTATGTACTATTCAAGTTAGGCTAAGTTTCGAGCCGAATCGAGCCTCAATCAAGCCAAGCTTCGAGCTGGGCCTAATCAAATAGGAGTTGGCCCAAGCTTGACCTGAAATAAATTTCAAGCTTGGTTGTTTGGCCTAGCTCGGCTCGATTGAGCATAAAAATCAAGCTTAAGCTTGGCTTAATCGGGCTGGGCCGAACCAAAAAACGAAGCTAGCCCGGCTTGTGTACACCCCTAGCATCTAGTACTACTACTACTAGTAAAATCTATCAAAGATGATAAATTAACCATTTCTCTAAGTAGATAACTATGACGAGAATTAGTTGATTTTATCCTTGGTAACCCACTCCTCCTAACTTGCTACTCACTCTTGTTCTCAAAATTCACTCTCACGGTTTGAGAGTGAAATTACTCTGGGGAGCGTGATTTCAACTTTTCTGGAGTACAATTTATGGTTTATAGATTGTGCGATTTTTGTCTAAAATTTCATTTTTTATGTTAAGTTTTGTATATTTTATTAGAGTCCCGAGAAGTGGACCCTGGGTCAGCTTCTAAGCTAACCCAAGTGTCCCCATGTCCCTTTGACCTCTGTTTAATCACGGTTAAGCTTAATTAAATTAAAATTAGTATTTTTTTTTTTCTAAAAACCAAAGTTAGATTGCTTAACCTTAGGAGATTAACCACAGTTGATGGATGATAAAAAAGGGGCTTGGACCAATGAGGTCACTGGAATCACAGCTTCTTGATTCTAAGCTGACCCTTGCGTCCGTTTTCCATTTCCCGTTTTATTATTTTCTTTTGTAGGATACCATTTCTTGTAACGTTTGTTAATTATCGATGGTTTTGTAATTGAATTTGGAGGGATACATTTGATATATGAATAGTCACTGTGACTAGCTACAAATTTGATTGATGAACATAATATATATTTATGAATGCTTAGAAGGGCCTCATAAATATTGGTGATTATAACCAAATTTCAATTGAGAACTGAAGAAACGAAGAGGGTGGGGCTATGGACGGTAGAAAATACACACGGAACTCCAAAGGCACAAGCTGGAGGGACTCTCTTGCCAGGTGTACACAATCTCGTTTTTAAGAAAGACCGGCAAAAGGCTCTGGATTGTCTCTGACGAAGCCAAAAGGGCTTGTCTCCAGGTTCCACAGAATACGTGACAAGTGGTGGAGAAGTCAAAATCATGCTTGTCTCCGGGTTCCATAGAATAGGTGACAAGTGGTGGAGAATTCAAAATCATGGGACCCATGATTTTTACTTCACCACCCATTGTAAGACATGTGGCGATAAGTGTGTGAGAATAAGGGTGAGGGATATCAAATGGGGGAGAAGTCAAAATGTGGCACAATGTATGGAACCCAGAGCCCTTTCTGGGGCCAGAGACAATCCGAGGCCTCGGCGAAAAGCTAACATCATAGGCGGAAGATATTGGAAAAACAGGGAAATTGGAGAGCAGATGGGCAGTAGCCCCTGTTCTAACCCATGGCTTCCAGGCATGGGCAAAGCCAGGATTTTCTAATAGTGAGGCAGATATAGTTGATAGATTTTGTGTACAAAGATTATGCAGATCCAAACTATTATGGGTACTTTAGGGGGTTTGGGGGCATAGACCTTGGAAAAAAAATATTGACGATTAATTTCTTTAGTTATTTCTTTCATACATTTTATATATATCTTATGAGTATTATTTCTCCTTGTTTACAAGACAGCTATCCCCTTGCCTCACTGCTAAGCCTAGTTAAATAATTAAATAAAATAGTATAAAAGATATGTTTTATTTTCAAAAGTTCAATAGACAGTCATCCCATTGACCTAATATTTATGCCATTTTAAGTAATATAACATAATTATTTTAAGGGGACAACTGTCCCTTGTCCCATGCTATGCCCAATTAAATACTTAAACAACTTAATATAAAAAATACGAGTTTGGATTCTGTCCAATTGTGATTGAACATGGATAATTCAATCTCACTCACATAGTCCCCTTTTAAATCTGGTTAAGAACTTTTAAACCTTATGATTAATTTTTTTATTTTTTGTGAAAACAAAGGTTAGACTGTTGAACCCTAAGAATTAATAAATCTTACTCATAGTTAATAAGGTTAAAAGGGACAAATGTTGACTTGTGGGTGTGATTGAACTCGAGGAGAGTTCAATCACGATTGAAAATGATCCCAACTCAATATTTTTTTTCCAAGGTTAGGGGTCAAGGTTTTTCTGAAATTTTCGATGATTTTGGCTAGCTAACCCGAACCGAAATCTTGAAAAATTACAGGATTTTGGCAAAATTTCGAAATCCGGAATATTAATTATATATTTTTTTATTAATTTTATATGTTAAAAAATAATATTTTAAAAATTTTTTATATATTTATATAAATATTATTATTTTATTTTTAAAATTAATATATAAAATTTCAAAATTTCACGAAAAATTTCAAAATATTTTGGAATATTTTGAAATTTTAATTAAAAAAAACTATTAAAAAAAAAAAGAAAAAAAGATTTCAACTAAAATTCCGAAATCCGAAATTTTACCCGAAATTTCCAAAATTTCAGCCGAAATCTAATTTTCGAAAAAAACCCAGTTTCAATGTCATTGGGGTTGTCCGAACCGAAATTTCAACGAAATTTCAAACTTGTTAAGGGGCACCTTCCCCTATTCCCATGGCTAGCCCTTTAAAAAATAAAAAATAAAAAATAAATCTAGTTTTTAAGAAGTTCAGTGGGGAAGCAGGTAGTCTATTGGTCAATTTCAAAAGAAAAATAATAAATAATTTTTAAATATTTTTTGAAATCTAGTGAGAAAGTTGATGTGAGATTTTTTTAAAAAAATATTAAAATAGACCAATAGGCTTCCTATTGTAGCCCAATGGGCTACATCAGGGGTTGCTGCCCATCCGATCTCGTGCAATGGCGTGAAAGCTGGCAAGTCCTCACAGCTTGCAACTGAATTTCCTATCTTACAAAACACTTGAGAAGTTCTATTAGG
This sequence comes from Tetracentron sinense, assembly GCA_015143295.1. Lineage (NCBI taxonomy): Eukaryota > Viridiplantae > Streptophyta > Magnoliopsida > Trochodendrales > Trochodendraceae > Tetracentron > Tetracentron sinense. The sequence continues at coordinate 33,417 of JABCRI010000044.1, read as the reverse complement.
GTCCTAAATAGATATAAGGCTTAACTTTGCCCGTTTCATCAATCTTAGGGCTATTGGCCTGGTCCTTATCATTTGGTATCAAAGTCGACTTCATATCTCGAGTTAGTTATGGAAATGGCTACAACTCTAAAAGTAGATAAAAAAGCTACTTGCCATTAGAGTGAGAGCCATCGTGGAATCTATTAAAGTCCAAAATAGATAGCTTGCCTATATGTGTTCCGTCAGTCCTAACTTGATCCGAAGGCTTTTGGCATAATGGTTAGGTCTGTATCAAGCTCTCTGACTGACATTTGCTTCTTTGAATAGGCCTCGGAATGTCTCTGTCGAAGCCAGAAAACCCTCTTGAGGTTCCATACATTATGCGACAGCTGGCAAAAAAGTGGGGAGAAATCATTCCATTTTCTCCCCATAATTTTGACTTCCCCCATATGATATCTCCCCTCCCCCCCTCCTTATTCTCATACACTTATCACCACATGTCTTAATATATGTGGAGAAGTCAAAATCAGGGTCCACCACTTGTCACCTATTCTACTAACCCGAGACAAGCCCTTTCTGGCTTTGCCAGAGACAGTCCAAGGCCCTTTGAATAAGGGTAATAGAGCACATACATGGGCTTCTCATACATGGGCTCCACTGATTAAAGAGAATGTAGATGTTTTCGATCTGTTCATTAGCAGAAGTGATTTTCTCTTCGAAGAGTGAGATGGCAATCCAATTGGCCTGCCCAGTGGGAAACATTATATTATTTTGTCTACATTAGCCTGCCTTGTACTCCAAATATTTCTTACAATACCAATGAACTTGAAATGAAAGATACGAAGAAGCCGGCCACCTCGTTAAACACTGGCAATATGCCAATAACGGTGTTTTTGGCTTGTACGTTCGCTTCATCCGTTGCCATTCTACTATAAATAGACGAGGAGTTTAGAGTAACTGCATAACTTGAGGAAGGCTGAGGAAAAAAAATATGGCCATGGCTAACAACAACAAAACCATGTTCCTTAATGTTGTTTTGGTTCTCTCTCTTCTTCTCCTTATGTCCATGGCCGAGGGTAGACTGTTCGGCACCCGTAAGTTTTATCCTTTTAATATTTGAATAGGAGGAATGGTAAAAAGATGCACTGTAACAGTGCATTCCATTGATGTGCCTCAAGCATCCATATATATTCATTGTATGTGGAGCTAGCTAGCTGCTGGTAATATGATTGTCCCACTCATACAACCATTAGAACTAGATCCATATGGTAGAATGTGGGTCATAATACTTTGCAACATCTGATGATTCTCCTAAGTAGTTTATAAAATAAATGGACAAACTCATTTTTTTTTTTTTTATGTACTTCCAGTTTGATTTGAAATTCTTATTGATTGACTTTGATTAAGAATTTGAGTCCTAAATCTTGTTTAGTAGTGACATCTTTCTGTTTGATCTTGTAATAAGCAGTGGCATTCGGAAAGGTGCAATCCACCCCGCAATGTCAATCGGTTTTTGGAGTGCGGGATGGCGACACATGCTTTGCCATCACCCAACAATTCAACATAACCACGGAATTCTTCAATGGAATCAACCCCAATCTCAACTGTACCAAGCTCTTTGTGGGTCAATGGATTTGTGTTGCAGGAAATGTCAATTGAGTTGATGAACTTCTAATTTAATAGTGGCAAAAGTTTTATGTATGAATAAGAGAGGAGATAAGCTTTGTTTCTCTCCACCGATTCTTAGTGGTAGCCATGGATCTTGTTGACGAAAATCGTGTGCCTATTTGACAATGTCATAAGAAGCTCAATAAATGAACATTGTGTCTTTCTTTGTGATCTCCTTGATCTTTCTATGCCTTCTGTTTATGACGAAAACGATGGAGTTAGCGGTTGATTTCAACGGCTAGTCCAAACTAAGTTGGGGTTATATAGGCGATGGCATTACTCTAATGTTGATCATGTAGCTTAGCTAAATCTCATTTCGATTACCATAATATAGCTTATTAGATGGTTTCTTTGAAGTTGGAACTCACAAAGTTCAAAGAATTGTCAGAACCCTAGACGAGTAACGTCTAGGCCAGCTAGGGCCAGTGACGGAAAGGAGGAAAAATGGAAATCGAATCACAGCCAATGTGATTGAACTCGGGGAAAGTTCAATCGAATTCACACCCAAGATTCACTAACCCCTAGGGTTCAACAATCTAACATTGGTTCTTAAAAAAATAAATATTAATCCTAAGAGTTAAAAGTTCTTAAAATATCTTATCTTGCTGGGATGTTAAAGTCGAGGTGAAACAAAGCCAAAAAAATATGAGCGCTGTGCGAGTAAACAGATACAGATTTCCAAGAAAGGACTTTGCTACTGAGACCGCATTAGGGCCGAGACCTCCGAGACCTCGCGCATGTGCGCGAGATTTCAGGTGGGGCCCATCATCGCATGGTGGGCCCCACCTGAAATCCTACGCATGTGCGCGAGGTCTCGGCCCTAATGCGGTCTCAAAAGCATTTCCCTCCAAGAAATTTTGGCTCCCTTTGCTCGAAAAGTACTATGAGAACTGCTTTAGCTATCACATATCAACATAAATGACCAGTGTTAGATTAGTTGTCCAATCTTTTATTTAAATATTGAACCAGAAGAAGTTTATGTTAAGCAACAACATGGATTTATAGTTAAAAGGAAGAAGAAAACAAAGTGCATAGGCACTAAGAAAAGTTTTAGGATTGACTCCTACTTTCATAACAAAAGATTTGGAGTAAAGTTCAAAATATGCATTTTTATGAAATTTTCAAATGAGTTAAAGCATGTTTTTTTCCACCGTTATTAATGGATTTCATAACATTCTTATATCACTGTGAATTTTACTTTCAAAAAAAAAAGAAAAAAAAAATTCTGCTACATGAAATAATGGTTGATTGAAGTTCATCAATAAAGAAAAACCAGTATGAATGATTCCATGACATTGGCAAATCATGCGTACACTTTCGATTTTCAATGTTAAGGGTTGTGTGGAATGGTCAGTTCATGCATTGTTGTTGCACTCTTATGTACTGGTCAATTACATTTAATTGTTATATTTAAAAGGAAATCCGATAAATCCTGTTAGGATGTCGAGGAAATATAAGACAGAATATCGAGAAAATCTCAAAGACAGCATAAATGCTAAGTATCATCGCTTAAATTTTTTTGTAAGGCTGAGAAGTTTGGATATATAGAAGCATTAATATTCCATTGATAATGAATAAATGTCTTTTAAGTCAGGTATGAAGGAGGATTAAGTCAGTGATGAAATAAATTACATTGTTGTTGGTTATTCCACAAAGATAATTAATTAATCTTGTTTAAATTACCAAAACAATATTCTGTAAATGAGATCAGGACCAGCCATTAGGTTAACTTAATTTGTCAAGAGAAGTAGGAATAAGAAGAGGGGATGGGGGAGGAGCCATTCGGGGACCAAGGTTAGGAAAAGTGGATGTTATCACTAATATTCCAGTTGTTGGGGGGTAGAACACTGAGGCTCCATTTGTTTCGATGTAAAATAGGAGAAAACAAATGAATTTCATAGAAAATGTCAATTGTTCAAAAGAAAATACACACAAAAAATGACAATTTCCGTGGAATTCATTTGTTTTCCACCTACTTTACATCAAAACATATGTAGCATAACGATAACGCGGAAAGAAATATAACATGTTCGGGTAACTGATGGTGGCACCCAGGGGCGGAGCCACATGGGGCCCAGGGGGGGCTGAAGGCCCCACCTCAACTTTTGGGATTTTTTTTTTATTGTATAGTGTAATGTGGGTGTGGCCAATGAGCAAGGGCATAGCCGGGTGTTTAATTTAAGATGGCATAAGCATATGAAAATGCTTAAATTACCGGTGTTTTCCATCATGTAATGAAATGGCTGGTCCTCATTGGTCCACGGCCCTCTTTAACACTCACCAATTGTGGTTAAGATTCACTCACCCATAGAGTTAAGCAATCCAACCTAGCTTTTTAGAAGAAAAAAACAATAAAAATCTTAAAATTAATTTTGGTAAGCTTAATTAGGAATATTAAAGGAGTGTTAAAAGGGACGAGGACACGACGGTAAGTTAAGCAGCCGGTCCACTAATCATCACTACTCAAAACTATATTCTTTACCAACAGACAAAGAGATGAGATGACCCACAAACTTGGAACTAATTTTTTTTCCAGGGGCTACGCCCCCGAACCCCCACACCTTACCATTAGCCCCTCCGGCCAATCATCCTGGCTCCGCCCCTGGTGGCACCCTATTTTATAGGGGGTGTTCATACACTGTTCATCAGTACATGACAACCAGTTAAATGCAAAACTTCATAGAGGTTTTCACTGCATGCAAGTTCTACCATGTCAACCATTACCCAAGGTGTTTTCTGAGGAGCTTATGGCTATAGCCAATGAAGATGCTACGAGTTGTATTCTCCTTTGTAAAACATAGTCCACCTACACCTACAGAACTCAATTTTTTGTTCGAGTACAAGGGAATATATAAATCTTTCTGTTCATATATTTAACAGAAGTTATTATCTATGATCGAACACAATATTTTATACAATAATTCTTCATTGGCTGTCCCATAGAGAAATATTCCATTGTTTTGTCTACACTGGGCTGCCTTGTACTACATATATAACTTAATAAAACACAATACTAATGAACTTGGATTGAACAATGGACCCAAATATATGAAGAAGCCGGCTACTTCGTTAAGCACAAGGGTAGTGACGTTTTTTCTGAATTATATGTTCGTCTCGCCTGTCCGCATTTTATTATAAATCGATGAGTAGTTTAGAGTAATGCATAACTTGAGGAAGGCTAAAGGAAAAACATGGCCAAGGCAAACAACAACACAACCATGTTCCTTAATGTGCTTTTGGTTGTGTCTCTTCTTCTCTTTGTGTCCATGGCCGAGGGTCGACTTTTCGGCGCCTGTAAGTTCTATCTTTTGAAATTTGAATAGTAGGAATATTGAATAATAAAGGGTTGTTCTTAACAAACCCATTCTATAAATATGCCTCAATTAAGCACCCAATTTGGTCACGATCCTATCGTAATTAGTAGTGCAGGCAACTAGTATATGCAGGTGTTTGAGCCATTACACCAGATGACATATTAGGTAGCAACAATTGATGGTTCTCTCAACTAGTTATCTGAAATTTGAGAAACTCATCCTTTTATGTAATTTCATTTGTTTGATTTACTGTCTAATTAAGCAGTAACATCTTTCTCTTTGATTTGTAATGAGCAGTGGGGTTTGGAAGCTTGCGATCCACCCCGCAATGTGAAACAGTCTTTGGAGTGCGGGAAGGCGACACGTGCTTTGCCATCACCCAACTGTTCAACATGACCACCGAATTCTTCAATGGGATCAATCCAAATCTGAACTGCAATAGCATGTTTGTGGGTCAATGGCTTTGTGTTGCAGGAACCATCAATTGAGTTGAGAAGCTAGCTCTTATGTTATAGTGGCAAATATGTTATGTATGAATAAAGGGGAGATATCAGATAAGCTTTGTTTCTCTCTCTCAGTAGGGTCTTAGGAGTGGCCATTGTTCCTATGAATTGAGAATTGTATTCCTATTGATCATTGGCATAAGAAACTTAATAAATGCATGCTCATTGTCTTTCATTCTCCTATTGGTTTCTCCTCGATATTTCCTTGTAATTTGATCATGAACTATAATGGTTATTCTACATAGAAAATTCTGCTAAAATGATCGGAACAATACTCTGTAAACAGGGGACCAGCCATGAGGTTAACTTTGTCATTTGCCAAGAAGAGTAGGAAGAAGAGTTAGGAAGTGGATGTTATCAAGCTATTGGGGTAGAGAGAAAGAGGGTCTTCTTTCAGTTTCAAGAGAACACTAAAATGTGAAGAAAACCCACATTTTTGGGTAAATGATGGTGGAACCTATTTTATAAGAGATGCTCATACACTGTCCCTCAGTAGAGTCGAGAACCTTTGTGGAGACGTTCATTGTAAACTCTACTTTAATTAAACACGTACTCACCAATGGGTGAAACAATGACTATTTTTGACGGACTTTGCCACTTAGACCGCAAAAGGGCCGAGACCTCCGAGACCGTGCATGGATGGACGGGATTTCAGGTGGGGCCCACGTTCACATGGTACCCACCTCCAATCCGGTACATCCATGCAAGGTCTTGGAGGTCTCGGCCCTTTTGCGGTCTCACTAGCATTTTCCATTTTTGGCGGTCCGTTTTGGGTTTACATTTACGTGGGTTTACATTTACGGAGTCAAATCCTCTAAACTGATAACCGGATTTGGCAAATCCAGTTATCACCCTTTGAGTTGGCCACGTGTCCCCATTGACACCCCTTAACTGTGGTTCAGATTCACCCACCCTTAGCCCTAGGGTTCACCAACTCATCCTTGGTTTTTAGAAAAAAATATTAATTCTATTTTTTAAAATTAAAAAACTGTTTTTAGGGTTTTTTTTAATATTAAAATATAAAAAAAAATATAATTAATTTTTTTTTCTTAAAACCAAGGATGGGTGGGTGAACCCTAGGGGTGTATGAATCTGAACCACAGTTAAGGAGTGTCAAGGGGACACGTGGCCACCTCAAAGGATGATAACTGGATTTGCCAAATCCGGTTATCACCGTAGAGGATTTGACTCCTACATTTACATATTAAAGATTAACACCTCTAATTTTATTTTAGTCCCTCCTTGTTTTTCTATCATAAAAATTCACCCTCTCTCTCACGCACTCAAGCCTCTCTCTCCAATAACTTTCTCGCAAGTCTCTCTCTCCAATATCTTTTTTTCTCAAGCACAAGTCACAGCCGCTCTCACGGTTCACTCCCTCTCCAAACTCTCTCTTACGCCGCTCTCTTAATTTTGTCCCAACATGTGAGACCGTCTTGCCCACTCATAGAGCTCCTTTAACTACCATTTAAACCCTAGTTGAGAAATTTTAATTCCTATGGTTAATTTTTTTTAATGTTTTTCCCTAAAAACCAAGGTTACAAGGTTGAACCCTATGAGTTAGTTAATCTTAATCAAAGTTAAGGAGTGTTAACAAGGACACATGTTGACCTGTGAGACGGCCAGACAGTTTTCGTCTGGTGAGGGCCAGAAGAAATCTCATCCCCATGTGAGAGTTAGTTTGATTCTTCTTTAAACAGTAATTAAATACATTATACATGATTGTTAAATTAAAAATGGCTATCACATATTTATTTTAACATATAAATTACTTAGGGTTGTCAAAAGATTAGAACTTTTACAAAATTTCCATCCATTGCTTTCAAAACATATACTATATCTGACCTTCTTTTCTGAAATTTGACAAATCTGATTGCAATGCCACAAATAATGTTGCTGGTGCAATCACAAACAATGTCGCTGTAATCTAAAAGTTGAGACGATACTGCTGTGAGAGATAGATCAGATATGAGTGAGAGAGAGAGAGAGAGAGAGAGAGGCATGGGAGAGAGTTTGGAGAGAGATAGAGTACCGTGATAGAGTTTGCTTGCAAAAAAGAGATTGGAGAGAGAGAAGCTTGGGAGAAAGTAGTTGGAATGAGGAGAGTGACGTGAGAGGGAAAGAGTGTGTGGCGTGTACGAGTGAGGGGGGCTGAAACTAAATTAGCAAAGGAACTGAAATGAAATTAGAAGTGTTATCTGTTGCTGTTTTTCTGTTTTTGCTGTGTAAAAACAGCATAGTTAGTTTTCAAAACAAGTTGTAAGTGTTTGTGTTTTGTTTGTGGGAACTCTTTAGTCCCACATCGGAAAAATAGAAAACTTTTAAAGGACTTATATATGTTTTCTCTCCTAGTGTGGTGTGTTAAAATGAGAAGGGCTTAGCCCTCGCGCATGTGGGGGCCCAAGGGGAGGTCCAAAGGTTTCTAATGGGAATTTGGCGAGTCGGGCCGAAAACCCTTCATGTGCGCGCGTTGCGGGTCGCGGCGGTGCGCAAATATCAAAGACACACACACGCGCGGTCGGCCGAGCCGGGCCGGGTCGGGTCGGGCGTGTGAGTCCTTGGATATGATATATTTTTATTTGTCTGTCTCTTGGGTTGCTCTTATTATTTCCTAGTTACCGTTTAAACTTTTAATTCGTTTTAAGAGAATTTATTCTCTTACGTTATAACTTGGAAGGTTTCCTTTAGCCTCTTTATTTTTCTATAAAAAGAGATTTCGGGTTTCTAAACAGATACAGAAAAACATCACAGCACAGCTTGTCTCTAAGCACAGTATTTCTGGTTCCTAAAACTGTTCGATTTTTCGATTCGAGATTTTTGGGAGTCGTCGAGTTCGTTGCAGACCAAAGGAAAGCTAGTGCTCCATTCCTTTGGGTAGAGATCGTTGAATCCTGGAGGTGACCGCAGTAGAACCTGAGAGCATCGTAGTTGTTGAGGACTACCAGGGGCGTTTTTCACCTTAAGGACAGCGTGTTCAACACGTGCCTCGATCTATCCTTTTCGGCTAAGTTCTATCTCTTTTCTTATCACTATACAGAATTTTATGCTACAGTTATTTTGGATTGAAATCGTCTGCTGCTTTACATTGCTTCGGTTCTAGTTATATTTGAATTGCATACAGAATTATTCCAACAATCTTAAGGTGAAAAATAGTCTTCTTTATTTCACTGGAAATTTCCTGTATACAATTTAGAATATGTTGAACAATTCTGAGAAACCAGTACCATTCGATGGAAACAATTTTAAAAGATGGCAACAGAAAATGCTGTTCTATTTAAACACTTTGAATGTTGCTCATGTGTTGACTGGATCTGGGACATACGACACAGAACTTGTACCTGCTAGATCTTTACTTATAGAGAGATGGGAACATTCGGATTATATGTGTAGGAATTATATTTTAAATGGTTTAATTTCTTCAATATATGATGTTTACTGTAAGGTTAAAAATTCCAGAGAATTATGGGAGATGTTAGAGAAAACATATATAACTGAGGATGCGGGAACGAAAAAATTTGTAGTTGGAAGGTATTTCGACTATAAAATGGTGGATAATAAATCGGTAATTTCTCAGGTGCATGATTTACAAATAATTGTGCATGAAATCTTAGAAGAAGGCATGAATATTAGTGAAGGTTTTCAAGTTGCAGCAGTAATAGAGAAATTACCACCATCCTGGAAAGAGTTCAAGAACTCACTAAAATTTAAAAGAAAAGAGATGACCCTTGAAGATTTGATTGTTCGACTCCGGATAGAGGAGAACAACAGAAACTTAGAAATGAAAGAAAAATCTGTAGAAATAGATACCAAAGCCAATTTGGTTGAAAAGATGGCTGATAAGATGACTGGAAAGAAATCTGAAAAAAGGTTTAAGCCGAAGACAGATTTCCGTAAGAAGAGAAATGAGAAAACAAATTTTCAGAAACCTACTTTCAAGAAACCTAATGGTGATTGTTATGTTTGTGGGAAGCCTGGGCATCATGCTAGGACCTGCAGACTTCGCAAGGTTGGTCATCAAGTCAAGAACCATCCCGGATCTGCTCAAGCTAATATGGCAGAAACTGAAAGCTTCTCAGCTGTTATTTCTGAAGTCAATCTGGTGAACAACATGAAAGACTGGTGGGTGGACACTGGGGCCACCAAGCATATCTGTGGTGACAGAAATGCATTTTCTTCCTACAAGATAGTCGGAAATGATGAACAACTTTTTATGGGTAATTCATCTACGTCTAAAATTGCTGGAAAAGGGACTGTGAATTTAAAATTCACATCTGGGAAAGTCCTTAATCTGAAAGATGTTCTTCATGTTCCAGATATTAGGAAGAACTTAGTTTCTGGGTCGATCTTGAGCAAGAAATGGTTTAAATTGGTTTTTGAGGCAGATAAGTTTGTATTGTCTAAGTCTGGGATTTTTGTTGGGAAGGGTTATGCTAGTGAGAGACTTTTTAAATTAAATGTAATTGCTGAAATTATGAATGAAACATCTACATCTTCTGCTTATATTGTTGACTCTATAAATATGTGGCATGATAGATTAGGACATGTACATATTAATTCTTTACGCAAATTGATGACTTTAGGATTAATACCTAAAATATCTTTAGATAAAGAACATAAATGCGAAATTTGTGTAGAATCAAAATTTGCTAAGAAGCCGTTCAAATCTGTAGAAAGAAACACGGAACTGCTAGGTTTAATTCATAGTGATTTATGTGATTTAAAATCAACAGTAACAAGAGGAGGTAAAAAATACTTCCTAACTTTTATAGATGATTATAGTAGATTTTGTTCTATATTTCTACTTAAGAGCAAAGATGAAACTCTAGAAAAATTTAAATCTTGGAAAACTGAAGTAGAAAAACAAACTGGAAAAACAGTAAAAATTTTAAAATCTGATAGAGGAGGTGAATATGATTCACATCTTTTTTCTGATTTTTGTGAGAGTAATGATATTATTCATCAAACCACTGCTCCTTATTCTCCTCAGTCTAACGGTATAGCTGAAAGGAAAAATAGGACTTTAAAATAAATGATGAATGCAATGTTAATTAGTTCGGGTCTACCATCTAATTTATGGGGTGAAGCTATCCTAACTGCATGTTATATTTTAAATAAAATACCTCATAAAAATTCAGACAAAACCCCTTATGAATTATGGCACAATAGGCCTTCATCTTATAAATATCTTAAAGTGTGGGGGTGTTTAGCAAAAGTTGTTATTCCTACTCCAAAGAGAACCAGAATAGGTCCAAAGACTGTTGATTGTGTGTTTATAGGCTATTCTCAGAATAGTAGTGCCTACAGATTTCTAGTAATCAAATCAGAAAATAATGAAATAGATACAAACACAATTATTGAGTCTAGAGATGCTGAATTTTTTGAACAGTGTTTTCCTTTTAAGGACAACTCTAAAGGTAGAGATTCTGTCCTTTTGCCTAGTACCTCAAGTGAGGTTATACCTTTAGAACAAGCTTCTGAACCTTTTAGTCCTATTGTACCAGTTATTGAAGAACTAGAACATAGGAAAAGTAAACGTACTAGGAAGGAAACTAGTTTTGGGCCTGAGTTCATCTCTTATTTAATAGAAAATGATCCTAATTCTTTTAGAGAAGCTATGACTTCATCTGAAGCACCTTTTTGGAAAGAAGCCATTAATAGTGAAATTGAATCTATTTTGGCTAACAAAACTTGGGAGTTGGTAGATCTTCCTCCTGGGAGTAAATCCATAGGGTGTAAATGGATTTTTAAAAGAAAGCTTAGACCAGATGGTTCTATAGAAAAATATAAAGCCCGATTAGTTGCGAAGGGTTTTAAACAAAAAGAGGGTATAGATTTCTTTGATACATACTCACCTGTAACTAGGATTACTTCTATTCGTGTGCTAATTTCTATTGCATCGATGTTTAACCTTGAAATACATCAAATGGATGTGAAAACTGCATTCCTAAATGGTGAACTTGATGAAGAAATTTATATGGATCAACCCGAGGGATTTGTTATCCAAGGTTTAAAACATAAAGTTTGTAGATTGTTAAAGTCTTTATATGGACTTAAACAAGCGCCTAAACAGTGGCATGAAAAATTTGATAAAGTATTATTATCAAATGGATTTAAAATAAATGAAGCGGATAAATGCTTATACATTAAATCCATAAATAATGATTGTGTAATTATTTGCTTATATGTTGATGACATGTTAATACTTGGAACAAGTAGAGAAATAATAATAAGTACCAAGAATTTCTTAAAAAGGAAATTTGAGATGAAAGATCTAGGTAATGCAGATGTCATTCTTGGAATAAAAATTCTAAGGAATTCAGACGGGATAAGTTTATCCCAATCTCATTACATTGAAAAGGTACTTAGAAAATTTAATCAATTTGATTGCAAACCTGTGAGAACACCTTTTGATCATAACTGTAAGTTAATGAAACATTCTGGAGAAGGAGTTTCTCAATTAGAATATTCTAGAGTAATCGGTAGTTTAATGTATATCATGAACTGTACCAGACCAGATATAGCTTATGCTATAGGAAGACTCAGTAGATATACACATAACCCAGGGCAAGATCACTGGGATGCTCTTATCAGGGTATTGAGATACCTGAAATATACTCTAAATTATGGTATAAGTTACTCTAAGTATCCCGCTGTATTAGAAGGGTACAGCGATGCTAACTGGATTTCGGATTCAAATGAATCTAAGTCCACGAGTGGATATGTATTCACTCTTAGAGGAGGTGCAGTGTCTTGGAAGTCTACTAAGCAGACCTGCATAGCCCGATCCACGATGGAATCGGAATTTATAGCTTTAGATAAAGCTGGAGAAGAAGCAGAATGGTTGAGAACACTGTTGGTAGATATACCATTGTGGAATAAACCAATGCCTGCTATCTTGATACATTGTGATAGTCAAGCTGCAATAGCTAGGGCTAAAAATGTATCCTATAATGGGAAATCCCGACATATTCGTCGAAGGCATAATTCCATAAAAGAATTACTAAATAATGGAATTATTGCACTTGATTTTGTGAGGTCAAAAGAAAATATTGCAGATCCGTTGACCAAAGGATTAGCTAGTGAGCTAATTTACAGTACATCGAGGGGGATGGGGCTAAAGCCTATTGAAATATCATCACCTATAACGGTAACCCAACCTAAGTGACTGGAGATCCCAAGATCTAGGTTCAATGGGAAAACAAGTTGTTGAGTGGTTTTGTAAGAGCACTAACTAGGAGGAAACTCCTCTCTCATCCCTATGGTGTAAAAGTGCTATCTGTAACGTAAAAGAGGATGAGTCTTGACTCTTAATGTCATGTATAGCTGATTATCAGTGGGGTGTATAGTTACAGAACATCCTTGATAGATGCACCTATATGAGTGTGGAAGTGGGGCCGCTTCCTATGAGAATTTAGGCTGATTCTCTAGAGCGCTCATGAATACCAGGATTTTGCACATGGCCGATAACGTGCACAACCGTTTGAACTCGACGACATTTTTTAAGTTGCGGTGCGTGTGATAAATTGTTAATTCATTATAACAAGAGATTGGTTCAAGACATAGTTCACCATTATCTTTATGAATTCGACATATCTACACTAAGTCAAGGTTCAAGTCCAAAAGACACCTTGGCCTATTCACCATAACTTAGTTTTCGTAAGGTCTTTTACTTCACTTAAAACTTGTTTTTGTGGGGGATTGTTGCTGTTTTTCTGTTTTTGCTGTGTAAAAACAGCATAGTTAGTTTTCAAAACAAGTTGTAAGTGTTTGTGTTTTGTTTGTGGGAACTCTTTAGTCCCACATCGGAAAAATAGAAAACTTTTAAAGGACTTATATATGTTTTCTCTCCTAGTGTGGTGTGTTAAAATGAGAAGGGCTTAGCCCTCGCGCATGTGGGGGCCCAAGGGGAGGTCCAAAGGTTTCTAATGGGAATTTGGCGAGTCGGGCCGAAAACCCTTCATGTGCGCGCGTTGCGGGTCGCGGCGGTGCGCAAATATCAAAGACACACACACACACGCGCGACCGGCCGAGCCGAGCCGAGCCGGGTCGGGTCGCGCGTGTGAGTCCTTGGATATGATATATTTTTATTTGTCTGTCTCTTGGGTTGCTCTTATTATTTCCTAGTTACCGTTTTTTTACCGTTTAAACTTTTAATTCGTTTTAAGAGAATTTATTCTCTTACGTTATAACTTGGAAGGTTTCCTTTAGCCTCTTTATTTTTCTATAAAAAGAGATTTCGGGTTTCTAAACAGATACAGAAAAACATCACAGCACAGCTTGTCTCTAAGCACAGTATTTCTGGTTCCTAAAACTGTTCGATTTTTCGATTCGAGATTTTTAGGAGTCGTCGAGTTCGTTGCAGACCAAAGGAAAGCTAGTGCTCCATTCCTTTGGGTAGAGATCGTTGAATCCTGGAGGTGACCGCAGTAGAACCTGAGAGCATCGTAGTTGTTGAGGACTACCAGGGGCGTTTTTCACCTTAAGGACAGCGTGTTCAACACGTGCCTCGATCTATCCTTTTCGGCTAAGTTCTATCTCTTTTCTTATCACTATACAGAATTTTATGCTACAGTTATTTTGGATTGAAATCGTCTGCTGCTTTACATTGCTTCGGTTCTAGTTATATTTGAATTGCATACAGAATTATTCCAACAATTATCTTCAATCTGTAAACCTAAAACAGACTCCTTCAAAAACAGTTGAGTGTTTCACTCATTGATGGGTACGTGTTTAATAAGGTAGAGTCTACAAGGATTTCTTGTGGAGGCCTCAACAAAGAGTGTTTCACTCATTGGTGGGTACGTGTTTAATATAATTAAAGGTAGAGTCTACAAGGATTTCTTGTTGAAGTCTCTAGAAAAGATCTGGACTCCCAGCCTTATAGAGGTTTTCACTGCATGCAGGTTCGACCATGTCAACCATTACCAAATGTTTTTAAGGAGCTTAAGACTACAGTCAGTGAGGATGCTATACGAGTTTTAAATGTGTATGCTTGTAAATCTTGTTTTCTTTTTCTTCTTCTGATAAAGAAGTTCTAACTTGCAGAACGCTTGGCCAGCCTTACTAAGGGATGAACCCCTACTTTGGGATGCCCTTAACCATTTTCATGACTGCAAATTGTTATTGCATTATTAATATGGCCATCACACACATAAAAATGCAGATGTGATCACTTTCGCAAGAAAATATATGGGTACTACATGCTAACTTCACTGGTAAACTTGTTAAAGTCACCAACACATTTTTACACATGTATTAATTATAAAACTAACTAAAATTAAAATGTATTTTAGTCTTTTTATAGCTAGGAGATTGGTCATTAAAGGCATGAGAAAATAAGTACAATTTGAATTTTTTGATACTTTTTGTCTCCCCTATTTAATGAATTGTTTCTAATGAAAATACAAAAAATATTCATATATTTAATAGAATTGTATTCATAATTCAATAAATAAGGGCAAAAAAGACTAATGAAGGTTAACAAGTTCACTAGTCTTTGTGAAAGATAGCAATCTCCTAGTTCCAATAAAAATGATTCAAATGATATGCCACCTATTGATTGTTCACGGACTAAACTCCATATATGGTCTCGACAATAATACTTTCTGTAGAAAAAAAATGCAATACAAGAAATAAAGCATACCAAATTTAATTAGATGGTTTGACAATATGCCTACATCCATGGTCGAGATATCCTTCCAAAATTTCCTATGAAAAACAAGGTTACAAATCTATCATCACTTTTTGGTTTTCCCTCAATGAAAACTTTAGCGTAAACCAATTATATATCCATTTCAATAATGTAAAATTAGGAAATTGTCATTCGACTAACCCCGAGGGCTGATCCAACATTATACTAAAATCCCATAAATAATAAAGATGTATATCATTCTATTAATACTAGTAAAATTGCACGTGCTTTGCACGTAAATATGTTAAAAAAATATTATGATAATAACTATTATTTATAATATTATATAATCAATAAATATTTAAAAATAAATAGTATTATTAATATTTATTAACTATAATATTATATTATCAATAGACATTTTTAAAAAAATTATTATTATTAGTTACTCATGGTTATTAAGTTGTTTTAAATGCTTCATGTTAATGTATTTTATTTTAAACTAATATATTCTTTAATTATTTTGTATATAATTAATATTAATAGGATTTTTTTTGAATTATATAGTGTTTGGAATCCCAATTAGGACCACCTCTTACGTATTCATTGGGAGAATCTATTGATAGGTCTTACAAATGAGACCCCACTTTGTGAGCATTTATTGTGAGCATTCATAACAGAGGATCTAAGCACCTAAATGATTCTTTACCATTCCTTAATTACTAGCAAAGACCCCCGTGTGATGCACAGGATAATAATTTAGTTCCTTGAATTGTAAATTACATTTAAAAGGTTAGAAAAGTTTTTTTAAAAATAACTTGTTACAACACTTTCAAAGGGATTAAGAATTGCAAACCAAATAAAAATGACAAAGAACTCATGTTATTGGGTAAAAACAAATTATATGATCAAATAAACAACTGCTTGGTTGGAGTAGTTTGTGAAAGAGGTGATATAGATAAAATTTTAAGCGTGATGAGAGAATGATGAAAAGAACTAACCTGTAATGCATTGAAAACGAAGAGTGACTTTGCAAAACTACCGAGAGGGACGTAACAGAGAGTTAGGAAGAGAGTTGCCGTTGTTGTAACTTCTGTCGGAGAGAGAGAGAGACAGAGACGTGAGTTCTCTCACTTCCGGCCCTTTAATAGGGAAGAGTGATGAGGTTATTGGGCACTCTAGTAAAGAGTAGTGTGGTTTGACAGTTTTGAGAGAGAAAAACATGATAGGGATAGGTATAGGGATATGGATATGGATAGGGATAGAGTGCCTAATCAACATTTCTCTATTTCTCTTATCACAATCTCTTAAAATATCTCAAATAATTTTTTCAATTAAGAGGTTACTACTAATCTATACGTTTAAGATAACTCTTCACAAGTTGTGTCGTTTGAGGATAGAGAAAAGAGGTAGGGAGAGGTGTGTCGTTGGAGAATGAGAAGAACAAAGGTGATCAGTGTGACATGTGTCTTAAGAAGGGAACATTATAATCCTATGTGGCGAAAGGAGGAGGGGAGAAAAAAGTTTGCCTTATATTTAGTTAATAAATAACCTAGATCCACCATGAAACCTTACGTATCGACAAATTCACAAATGGAGAAAGTGAATTCAAGTGCCTAAAACCTTGTTCATTTCGCAGCTGAACCGAATGATGCAACTAACATGAGATATACGGGGATTTTGTATTGGAACTTCTTATAGGAGACAAAAAATAAAAATTGTGACCCACATGTGGGATTTTACACACTTCGTTAGATACTCCAAAACAAAAAATAGAAGATAGGAGATCTCTCGGTAAAAAATTCATTGGATCAGATGATTCCTAATGTAATATCTATTTCATTCTTTTCGACTACCGGATAATATAAGGCGAAACTTTTAGATTAAAAAGAAGCATAGAGTGGATTATTAATATAACTTGAAGATGTAAAGTTTTGAAGTTACATTACAGAGCCCTTTAGTGAGATCCATCAATATTGGATCTAGCCTCCTACCATATGTCTAGCCTAACATTAGCATCTCCCTTCTAATCATGCAGGAAGATTGGCATTCCATGCAGGGAAGTTGACAATCCACGGGTCTAGGACTACAACCATTGTTGACAAAATCTAGTGGGGCTATCGCAGTAGAGGATAGAAAGATGGTTAATGCATGATGTGGCGTCTAAGAATTTTTTGATAGAGAACATAAAGCGAGGAGGAGTTTTATTTATTGGGAAGAGGCGTGTCAAATAACTAAGCATGAATAGTTGAATCTGTATAAAAAAAAAAAAACCGATTTTTTAGAGTGACGTGAGAGAAAATATGGGGCTGGTGGTTAAAGATGTGTAGGAGAGGGGGTGGTTAGTTGCATGAGAGGGGGTGTGTGCTGTTTGGGAGAGAAAAATTAAGAAGAGATTAACATAAAGAGGAAAAGCCGTGCCTTTCCGAGGGCACCACATCATCATGTGTATGAGTTGAATTAGTGGCAACTCTTGGTAAGAGTCATGTGGTTTGACTTTTGAGAGATAGAAAGGATTCCAAAGATTTTCGTGAAGAGGTTTTCGATTGAATTAGTGAAAACTCTTGAGAAGAGTTGGTTGGGGAAAATTAAAGAATCATTGTGGTGGCAACATATTGGAAATAGGAATCTAAGAGGGATGCCACTTATGATTTTCTCGTAGTTAGCACCCCTATTTCCTTATTGTATAGTAATTGATTAATCATAATTTATATTATTAGGGTGGTGGGACCCATTGTTGTTAACTTGTGGTGCTATTGAGTCTACCAAAAAAATTAAAAATAAAGAGATCTTAATAATAGAAATTACTTAATATTATTAATTACTTAGATAATATATAAACTTTAAGAAGTTGATTTAAAACAAAACTTCTAACTCATATAAACAGATTTCTTAAGATAATAGATATCAGCAACTATGGACAACCAACCTTAGGTAGAACTGGAGAAGTTCAACACGCAATTCATCTTTATGTTCTCACTCAGTAACTCGCAGATCCAGATTTCCCACAAATAAACGAGACATCATCACAAATGCTAAAGTTTATCTTTTCTGCATCTTCATACATATTTACATTGAATTTGGGTTAAGTTGCAGAAAAATAACCAGGAATATGGATATGATTGGAGAAGATTACTACCAAAGTTGATAACATGGTTGTCTTTCATACAAGGTTCAAGGCTACGGTCACCAACCCAAGCCAGTTCCCTACTTTAGTATTTTTTGTAATGGCCAACACTTGGAAGGTCTAATCACATGAGACAACAAACAAGGGACTGATTCTACTTGGCTGGTCGATCGCAATAGGTTGGGGTGGAGCAATTGAATGGTGATGGTGTGTTACCAGTTCGTTGCATACTCAAGGCTTCAACGAGAATCCATTGATTCATATCCCATAAACACATCAAATCCCAACCTCTTTGTAGGTCTGCGGCTGGAAGAGTCTTCTTTATACAATTGATATATATGTTCCAATGTTGTAATGGTTTTGGCCAATAGAAAAAGATATTGGCTCAGAGAGGGGAAGAAGATGTTTAAAAATTGGTGTGTAGTAGTAATTTTAATAAATGGTGCACAGTCAAAAAATATTGGTGTGCTCGTAGCACCACCCTAATAGAATTCTAATTTGCTCATTATTACATAGAATACCATTAATGAAATTTGTAATGACCATACTATCCCTAAGAACCATTATAAAAATTAGTCCTAAGCTTCTCTCTGATGTTTATTTTATGAACAATAAAGTAAGGTGAAGGTTAATTATGTCAACATAATGTTTAGGTTACTCCTTGTACTTTTATTAGTAGGATGAAAAGTAAAAGGAGTATGCAAAACTACTTAAACGTAAATACCCTTTAATTTAATTTATTTAATACATAACTCAAGAGTATAGCCAAACTTTAATTAGGTCACTAAAAAAGTCCAATATTTTTTTACTACATGTGGGACCCATGACTATTACGTATGAGAGGAGAACTATCTCTATTTTGTTCTCGTAGAAAAGGACTCTCTCTTAGTAGAGAGTGTTAGAAACCAAAACCAACAACCAATAATCCTTATCAAATAAGGAGTTTTCTTTTGAGAGAGTCCCAAATAAAGATTCTATCGTTTTTATTATTACATAGAGTTGGAAGGATTCTTATTAGTCTCTGAAAGTCTCCAATAAATGGGTTCTTTGATTTCTAAAAAGTTTCAAAAGTTTAATCGTTTTCATTATTTTTCTTCCATGATTTAATCATCCTTGTATCCCTTTTTATTTTATTTTTAATTTGAGATTTGTTATTGCATCCCTGCTTTGGTTGCTGATTATTATTTTTTGTAGTGTATTTATTCATAAAATTATATATTCAATGGATAGAGGTACCGATGCGGCTTAATCAGCCTTATCATGTGCTCGATGTGGCAAGCCTGTTCATCTTCAGTATGTTGATCTTTACTACTGAATACTTGGGAAGAAAACTCATTCTTCTATTTTTGATATTTATTCTTCTGGAATCTTGTCTTACATTTTAGGAAAATAGTTAACGTACCCGTGGTTCCCATTTTAACGGGTTCCCATTGTATAACGGAAGAAAACTAATTCTTCTATTTTTGATATTTGTTCTTCTGGTATCTTGTCTTACATTTTAGGAAAATAGTTAGCATACCCGTGGTTCCCATTTTAACGGGCAATCCGACCATGTTTTTTCTAAAAAATATAAAAACCAAAATCTTAATTTTAATTTAGTTAAGCTTAACCAGGGTTAAAGGGGTGTTAAAAGGGACATGAGAACACAGGGTAAGATACGAAATGGACCCATAGGTCCGCTAAGCACTGCTCTACTTTTTATAGGTGGAAGAATAAATGTTTGAACACTGAGAAGGCATATTGTTACATTTAGATGGCTAACATTCCAATATGGCACCATGCAAATTTTTGGTGAACATTAATGCTCATTACTAAATTTCCCCCATTTTTCACAGGAATTTGGGTCAAAATTACTTAACAGGTCCATTGCCTTCGTTCATTAGCAATCTAATTCCTATCCATATTTGTCACAGGTATTTTGAAACTTATCAACATTTATATAGTTAACAAAATGGTTTTCATGTTCTAACTTTAACTTTCTTTTTTCCTTAATGGCATAGGAGCCTTGGTACAAATGCGTAATGCGTTATCAGGGGATCTTCCAAAGGAACTTGGTAACCTTACTGATCTATTTTCAACCTTAGCTCATGATTTTTTTTTCTTTTTTTTGGGAATTAACTTTCATATTTCTCACTTACAATAAACATTGAGGGTCTGCTTGGTAATAGATCTTTCTTCCTTCCATTTTTTTTTGAACCAATTATTCTAAGAAAGAAAAATATTGGATATGTTCTTTCTATTTATTTACTAAAATTTATCATTTTCGAAAGGGTTTCCAGTAGGAAAACCTAACCATCCAACTAATAAGCTGTTTTACAGTCGCACATATTTCTTTGGTAAATTTAAAAATAAATTAATAATCAAAATATTTTACGTGCAACGCACGTGTATTTTTACTAGTATATATATATATATATATATATATATAGAGAGAGAGAGAGAGAGATTGATTGATTGACTTACAGGAAAGATGATATATACGTATAGTCTCGAGAGTATTGTCGTCGTTGGTAGATGAATTATTAGTGTCTACTCTCCAGCACTCTAAATCGTACTCCTCTGATGATGTGCAATGTCACCAGACGAGATGAGAGAATAACAAAGAAATGAAATTTGGGGAGCCCTAAGACTATTTTATCAGAGTTTCTTCCAAAAAATTATTCTACATGCTTGAGAATTAAAGTTCTTCCCCCTTTGGATGGTAATTAAAAATACACATTTCATAGTTTTTTAAATGTCATGAGAATTAAAATTTTGAGAATTCTTAACAAAAGAGCAACATCAAATGTTCAATTCTCAGAAATTGTCAATTCCCACCTCCAATTTTTGCGAAAGGAACAAGTCTTAAAGAGGACTTCAGATGGGCAACAATGCTCATTGTAGCCTCTTTGTGGAAAATGAACACCCACGTCAGTGAGTAATGTGGGGCCCACCCTTGTTTGATGTGGGGCCAAACACCAAGTTTGTGGCAAAATAAACACCCACATCAATGAGTAGGGCCTACTTACGTTGGTGTATATTTGTCACAAACGGGCAACAACGTGATGTTGCCCAACGAACTCTAAAGAGTTATGTTGATAATGTAGTCTCATTTGTAAGGAACATAGTCCACCTACAAAACTTTTAGAAGTTGTAATTTCTACTTTTTTTTATTTGAGTAAAGCGAATAAGCAATAGTCCTCTCCTCGGGGTGAGGAGCGGACTATTGCTCCTCACCCTCACAAAGCCCCTTTGGTTGCCTTGAACCAGTTAATAAATTTTAAGTCATATGGTTAATTTTTTATTCTAAAAACTAAGGTAAAATCTTTTAACCCTAAGGGTCAATGAATATTAATCCTAGATAAAAGGAAGTAAAAAAGGGACACTTTACAAGAAAAAGGGGAAGAGGCACCTTATGCTCCACTAACAAAGAAGTGATTATTTTTTGCTTTGTTTGGTTGCCGAGAAAATAAGGGATGGAAAAGAAAATAGGAAAAAAAATCTGATTTTCCGTTGTTTGGTTACAAAGAAAGTGAAAGAGGAAAAAGAAAATGTGAAGAAAATTTTAGAAAACTTTCTTCCTTTTGATGTATTTAGAATATTTTAAAAAAACCTTGGATTTTGAAGAGAAAAGAAAAGAAAAAGTTATCGGGTTCTCATTTGTCATCTTTCTTCTTCTTCCTCACTCCAAGTCTCTTAACACTGATTTCCGGCGGCGGCTCCGGTGAAGACACCGGCAACATCGGCGATTCCGATGACGCCAATAGCATATTCTTCTCTCTCTCTCACGTCTATATCTCTCTCCCAAACTCGCGGTTTGGGGCTTGGATTGATTTAAACAAGTTAAAATATGATTATGTTAGGTTTTAATCTTGATTTGGATAAAATTTAAGTTTTGAATTGATTTTTAAAAATTCCATGTTGGATTTTAGTTGAAAAAAACAAAGATTTAAAAATAAAATAAAATAAAACCTGAAACAGCGTGGTTTGGATTGCTTTAAAAGTAAGATTATGATAGATTTTAATCTTGATTTGGATAAGGATTTAAGTTTTATAATGATTTTTGGAAATTCCAAATTGAATTTTAGTTGAAATAAGGGTCGGGTTACAAGCTAATTGTCAACAAGTGTTTCTTTTAATACCCTTTAAGTATGGTTAAAATTTTTTCATTCTTAGGGTTCAAATATTCAATATTGTTTTTTCAAAACTTATTTAAAATATTAACTTTAAATGTTAAAATTGTTAATCAGATTTAAAAGAATAATTAAAGAGGCTTTTGTGATGTAATTCCTTGAATCCGGTTACAACTTGAGAGATCCACGACTAAAGTATCTACGCATTCTGAAATGGAAAGTGATAGTATACTGCCGAGGGCATCAAATCACTTTCTTTTCCAAATTAGTGATAAGTATTCTTGGAAAGTATTAAGAGCACAAATCATATGGGACACTCGTACCCAAGCAGAACTCATAGCCTATGGTAGATAGCACCTGCTATGCTATTGAGCACGGCCGTCTAAAATATTGATAATCTATCGGCCGTTGATTACATGACATGCATTAAATGGAAGGCCACTCGAATCAATGTTGGGCTGTTGCATTATGGATCAGATGACGCACCCAATCACTATCCTATTTTTAGGATTTTGCTTGTTCCCAAGATGGGATTCAAAGCTTTTTCGGATCCCGAACTGGTTTTTCAAACACTTTTGAATCCTTTGTTGACCGTCGATGTGTCGGTCTCAAAGTAAAATCCTAATTTTTATTAAATGTTTTTCAATAGGAAAAAATTAGCTCGGGGCATCGACAAAACATGCAGCAGCTGATGATAATTTGGGGGGAGAAGTGATTTCTTTCTCCCCAGTAATTTTGACTTCTCCCCAACTGATATCTGGCCCCTTTAAAACGCTAGACATCCCATGTTTTGTGGATGCCCGAGTGTAATATGTGTAAGGTACATGTTGCAATGCTTTTGGGGCTGGTGGGCTCCCACTGAAAATTTTTCAGGGTAAATTATAGTTATCTCTCTTGTGGTTTGGTGAAATTACAAAAACTTCCCATCTAGTTCCTAAATTTACATTGCCCTCCTATGTGTTTCAATTGTGAGTAACAGATTCCCCATTTTGTTAACATGCATGATGTTACTAACATGGATGAACTTTGATGACGTCATGCTTTAAATGTTTTAATTTGCTCAAATTACCCCTGAAATACTAATAACATTAAATTTATTTTTAACCCGCTTGTTCTCTTCCTAACGCCAACCCAACTCTTCTGCAACAGAGTCTCACCTAACAAGATATTAACGATTTTCTCTTGGATTCCCAATATTTATTTTCTGATTTTCGTTCGCCTCTTGTCCAATATGGGTTTCTAGTCATGAAAACAAAGAAATGAAATCAAATGGATGGTTGTTCATGAAGAGAAACAAATATTATTAAATTCTCAAGATTATTACATAGAGACACAATAATGGTTTATATAGAGATTACATTGACTTGAAGATAGAAACTCAATCTAATCAAATCCTTGATTGATGCTAATCCAATATTGTCAATGAGATCTTATGTATCTCATAGATATTACATTATTATTTTCCTAACATAATATTTCTCAAATTCTCCCCCTCAAACACATGAAGATTGAGATCTTCATGTGTTTGCCACAAGTTGAATACTCCGCACCACTGATCTTCTTAGATAATTTGTTGACGAATAGGTCTATGCTTGGTGTTCACCGCCGGTCTGTGAAGTCTATCTCTATCGCATCCCGCTCATTCTTGAGTCTGTCGGAGCTAGTGGCCCACTAGATCAGGTTGTCATTATCTTCTCCCAAAACACATGATGTATGACCCCGCGATTTAAAAAAAAAACTCTTATTAGAGAGGTCTTCAATAAATGAAAAGAAAAAGAGAGATCGTGAGGTATGAGTATGTGTATGAAAACTGAGAATTGTAAATATATAGATGATGATAGTAGAGTTTTTATTTAAAACAAAAATAAAAATAAAAGGTTTCATACCCGGCGGGCGGTGGTGGCACCACCCACCAGAAAAGCGGAATAAAAAAAATAAATTCAAAATAGGTGGCAGATCGCTCGCTCTGATACCATGAAGAGAAACTGATATTATTAAATTCTCAAGATGATTACAAAGAGACACAACTATGGTTTATAGAGATTACATTGACTTCAAGATAGAAACCTAATCTAATCAAATTCTTGATGATGCTAATCCAATATTGTCTATGAGATCTTGTGTATCTCATAGATATTACATCATTATTTTCCTAACATAATATTTCCCTTATAGTTCATTACCCCATCCAGTAATGGCTTAGACAAAATTTGAATCCTTTAAATGTTACCCGAATTCATGATAGCCATTGCCTACCCAAGAATACAAGATTTGATCCTACATGCTGGTGACAATTTGAAAGAATTGCAACCATCTATGGATTTGAAACTTAGGTGGCACATTGAAAAGATGAACACGACCCCTCCTAAACACCACCTTCAACTTGCCTCTAGGAGGGAAATTGAGATTTATTGACATCTGATACAAACGTGATCTACGTTTGTGGGTTGTGATGACGTGTTTAGAAAATAGGTAGAGAGGTAGTGTTTAACTGTGGAGTCTTTGCTTAATAGTAGGGGAATGATTGAGTCCATATATATATATATATATATCTCAGGATTGTGGGTAGTTAGTAGGAGTCTTATGTTGCTGTCGTAAGGAGTTATTAGAGTTAATTTGATAACCGTCTAGAATCAACAAGCCATATCCCTTAATTGAGGTACTATTTATTATCAATGAAAGACAGAAGAATGAGATCGTTGAAAATCAGGACTTCATTGAAGTAAGGAGGATTTGGTTCCCCTCAAAGAGAACCTCTGTTTACTGTTATTTGTGTCTTTAACCTTGTAAAGATAGGTTCAAGAAGAAAAGCATGTATCAAATTGGTATCAGAGCCAGGCTCAATGGTGGTATAACAAAACCATGGAGTTGGGTGAAGATTTACCACGGGTCCTAGGAGGAATTCTCCAGAAATTAATTGTTCTTGAGAGTAAACAAACATCTGCTGAAGACAAACTGGACCAACTGGCAAACATTGTCCACAAAGAAAAGGAGAGGCCTACGGAGGTCGTAGCTTTTATCGTGGTGAAGGGGCGGAGTCTTCTCACTTGTGGTCTGCTGTACTATTCAATCTTGAACCTTGAAGCTCAACTTTCCCACCTTTGAGGATGGCGACCTGTTCGGATGGATCTATCGAGCAGAACAATTTTTTGCTTATCACCAAACAACCCCGGAGGAAAGATTAACCATTGCTTCTTTCCATTTGCAAGGTGAGGCCTTGCAATGGTATAGATGGTATGAAAAATCTCAAGTATATGTTTCTTGGAGGGATTTCGTAGCAGCTTTAAATGATAGGTTTGGACCAACTAAGTATGATGATCATGCCGAAGCACTCGCCAAACTTCGTCAAAACTCCACACTACGAGAATATCAAGCTGAGTTTGAGAAACTCGCCAACCGAATAGAAGGATTGTCTGAGATGTTCCTTACCAGTTGTTTCATTTGCGGTCTAAAGGATGACATCCGTTTAGATGTGTAAATTGTTCGACCCACTTCACTCACCTCAGCTATTGGTTTAGCTCACTTATAGGAAGAAAAGGTGGCCACTCAATGTCGTTTGATTCAATCTGATGTTCCAAGTGTTAAAGTTTGGAAAAAATAAAAAGGGGCGATCGATTGCCCACCAAGGGGGATCGATCGCCCGGGGCACCGTTTTGCGTGAATTTTCTTTGGGAAATTATTATTTGAGTCTTTATATGCTTTGGGAAACCCCTATTCCAATTGGGGAACTTTCTATTAGTCTAGGTCTCTTGTTTAGGCCTATAAATAAGAGATTATGAGTTTAGACTTTGTATCTAATCATCTTGAAAGGATCAAGGGAATGCTTTTGCATTGGGAGTGAGAGATAATAGAAATGGTTAAAGCATACTAGGGTTTGGGAAATGTTTAAGGGAGGATAGATAGGGATTCTTCTTTGAGTTTTTATAGAGAATATGAGTTGAGTGCTTTTGTACTGGTTCCTCAAGGTTTCTGTGAATAAAGAAGTAATTGGATCTTGATCCGTGGACGTAGGCAGGTTGTTGCACATATATCTTTTGTGTTCCTTTATGTGTGTGTTTTGTGTTATAACAAGTTCGACAAATCTAGAGAAATAAGAAAATAAGAAACCTAGCAATCGCACAAAGGAGACAAGATATACGTGGTTCGGCAAGGTGCCTACGTCCACGGGAGAAAACGGCAAGAAATCCACTAAGAACATGGAAGAAATACAATGTACAGAAGCTCTCTCTAAACCCCTCTTTCGAAATCCTCGAAAAACCCCTTATTTCGCATCCTCAAAGAAAAAACCCTTTATATACCTACGGTTACAATGAAAAGATAAAACGGGTCAAAATTTCGGTCGGGGGTTTCACCCCCGGACCCCCATGGCAATGGTGGGGGTGAACCCCATACATTGCCTATTCAGGTCACTCGAATCACATACTAGGTCATCAAGGATCTAGGTAAGATCTATACTGACTTCCCAACAAAAAACCCATATACAAAATTTGAGCCAAAACTCACATCTTGGTTTATTTTTTTCTGTTAGGTTATTTCTATCGGTTGTTTTTCCCACAACACCAAGGCCAGCCAAAATCAATCCTACTTTTCTAACAATCAAATGCCTGTCACCCACCGAAGTGCAGGAGCGTCGCAAGTGCGGATTGTGCTACCATTGCAATGAGAAGTTCTATCTCAATCACAAATGTAAGGAATAGAAATTGTTTTTGATCAATGGGCCTTGGCCGGACGAAGAGGAACAGGGGGAAGAATTTTCCGAGTCTGAAGGTAGGGTGATCAACCCACCTTGTGGACAAGGTTAGTCTCAAACGTGAGGATTGATACAAACGTGATCTACGTTTGTGGGTTGTGATGACATGTTTAGAAAATAGGTAGAGAGGTAGTTGTTTAACTGTTGAGTCTTTGCTTAATAGTAGGGGAATGATTGAGTTCATATATATATATATATATCTCTCAGGGTTGTGGGTAGTTAGTAGGAGTCTTATGTTGTTGTCATAGGGTGTTATTAGAGTTAGTTTCATAACCGTCTAGAATTAGCAAGCCTTATCCCTTAACTGGTGTACTATTTATTATCAATGAAAGGCAGAAGAATGGGATCGTTGAAAATCAGGACTTCATTGAAGTAAGGAGGATTTGGTTACCCTCGAAGAGAACCTCTTTTCATTGTTATTTCTGTCTTTAACCTTGTAAAGATAGGTTCAAGAAGAAAAACACGTATCAACATCTCTCAGGATAAAAAAAGTTGGCATTTTGCTGAGATTTTAAATGTCTCATAAACCAACTCATGCATTTGTCATCTTCCTTAACAAAGTAAATCCTGCTCAACCCAAAGGTGACAAACACTAACACATCTGTAAAAGATCAAACCAAACATAATTAAAGGAAAAGTAAAACAACACCATGAAAAATGATCATTTTGTCAACCCTTTGAAGATGGCAATAGCGCCCTTCATCATTTATATCTATCGTAGAGTGTAGACTAAACAGAGGCCATGGTGGGGTCTGTAACTCCCAAAGTACCCATCTGCTGTAATTTTTTTTTTGGAAGGCAGAATTGTTTTTTTGTTCCATTGAAATGCACCAAAGTGAGATTACAAATTAAAAATTAAAAACCATTAGTTCTTAATTTGTCTTTGATCTATATATCAAGAAAGTCTAAAAGATGGGTTTATAGAGATTTCTATAGGAGGAAGATGTGTTTAAGGTTAGGGTTTTTCCCACTGTTGTCAGAACCAGACCAGACCTACCGGTCGAACCGGAAAAACCGGGAACTGGTCTCCTCATCGGTTCCCAAACCCCCCCCAAAATCGGACCGTTTTAAAAACCGGACATTTTTGTGAAAACCAGAAGAACTGGTCGGTTGAACAGGGAACCGGTGGTCCTAACCGGTTGAGAATCGGTCATAACTAGTTATAAATGGGTAAAAATAGATTTTAAAAAAAATAAAAATAAAAAAGGACACGGTTGAACTAGACCGTCGAACCGGGAACCAGGAACCAACCACTCAACCGGTTCGATGACTGGTCCGGTTCTGATAACATTGGTTTTTCCAATTGAGATGTGCAAAGACATTCACCAAACACTGAGAGGAGAAAAGAGCAAAAACATAATGGTGAAGAAGAAGAAGAAGCAACGGGAGCAGAGGCTGGATTAATGGGAGCAGAGATCTTCTTTGATGGAAAAAACGACCATTTTTCGTTTTGGTCAAGCGACTCTGTCAACCCCTGTGGAGGAGGTCGACCTTCTCCGGCATTGAAGGAGGCCGGATGGTTGAGATTGGCCGTGGTAAGAGAAAGACTTGTGAGGCTTGTTGAGGAGGAGAAGGTGTTTATGTGAAAAGTGAAAACAAAATAATTGTTTTAACTGGCAACTAGGGTAAAATTGTACAGAAGCATATTTCAGTTAACAATGTTAACTTGACCAACTTGACAGGGGAGGGCAGTGTCATTTTAGAAACTAGAGGGGAGGTTTTTGCAATTTCACCAAACCTCAAGGGACGTAATTGTAATTTACCTAATTTTCTACATGATCCCCATGGAAGATTTGCAATCAGATGTGCACTAGGTAAGGTATTCTCTCTACATGGAAAGTAATAAAATGTTTTGGAAATAATAATTCGTCTTTAAAGAATGTTCTCCACATGGAAAGTAACAATTAGTATATTCTAAAGATGGAAGTTATCTTTCCTATTTTAGTGATTCGGGGGATTTTTCCCAAAAATGTTTGCTTATAAATGCTTATATTTCTATAAAGGGATTAGACCATTGCAGACTGAGACTCGTCGGAGATGAACTAGTGGAGAAGAGAGAAATGCAATTTTTTCTTTAACAGGGAGAATGCTGTGAGCTGAACTAAAGACAGTGAGATGAACTAAAGACATGTACAAGCCTAGAGAGACGCAGCTCGATGTATAACAGGGAAGGGCTCTGTCTGTTTCTCTCTTTCTCTCTCTCTAGGGTGATTGTCTAAATCATCCTGATCAAGTCTCCCTTATAGTAGGGCTTTAACTTTTCTTTCTTCCTTTTAATGTACAATTATAGCAGTTATTGTTTTTCTAGTGGAGGAGAAGCCTAGCATACTTTCCATGGATATTGCTTTCTCCAAAGGGAGAAACAAAAGTTTAAGTAAGAGTTGTAATCGGATAAATGATTTACCAGATGCCCTGTAATTTAACTTTTAGGACAACTTCTATGGGTCCAAGCAATGTAGTGAGCAATGTAGTGAGCGTCACTCACTACATTGCTTGGACCCATAGGAGTTGGTAATTTTTTTTACTACTCTGCAATTGCAAGTAGTAATTCTGTAACTGGCGGCAAAGGGATATGGCTTTTCTACTCGAATAGAAGTGCTTTGATCTTTCTTGGGCTTTAACCCAAGCAAGATATAGTCGCTCAAGCAAGATTCAACGTCCAAATCAGATTACCAAAAAAAAAAAGCGCCAAAACCAAAATATCGGTTTCAAATTAGCCCTAACGATAGAGAAGGAGAAAAACCCCAAACCGAGAGAGAGCCGGATCCGGTTGCCTTCGAGTCTGCCATCGCCGTCTCCGTCGACTAAGCCATCTCCGTTGCGGTTACCGCCGTCTCCGTCCACTACTATCGCTGTCTTCACCCATTGCCATCGCCATCGGCCATCGCAAGGTAAGCTTTCCTTCCATCTCTTCCGTTTTTCTCTTTTTCATCCTTCTGTCTGTAATTTTTTGATTCATTCTAATTCTTTCTTTCATATTCATTCCCTTTGATTTCATATCAATTGCTTGGTAGATCAAAGCTTTCTAGAACATTTTCAAATGATTCTGTTAAGTGGGGTTCTTAATCTTTCATCATAAATTGGGGTTTCTCAGAAAAGCAAAATTCATTGACATATTTCAAATTTTCTCATTTGGATCTCTCCAAAATCATGTATTTAGGGGATTTTGTGAAGTGGGGTTCATTTAGTCTGTTGGAATTTCTCTCAAAGTAATAAATTTGTTGAAATTAATGGATTAATTTCAATTTGTTGGTGCAATTATGTTCTAGCTTCTTATGCTTGATTTCTTTGGGAGGAGGAAGAAGAAGAAGAAGAAGAGGAAGAAGGACATGGAACAACAACAATACATCTCCTCCTAATTTCTTCCAAGGAGCTCTTATAGCTGCTGCTTCTTAATTTAAACCTTCTTCTCATTATCTATTTCTCTTGGTCCCTTGTATAAAGGAAATGTATAGCTGAGACTTTGAGATAGCATCCTCATTTCAATTTTCTTTTCATTTCTTTCTTAGTTTCTTTCTCAGTGAGATTAGGTGGTAGTAGGGGCTGGAGTAGCAAGATGGCCTTCAGGATGATATAATTTTTTTGTTTTTGTTTTGGGTACTCTCAGATGTTGATGGCATTTCAGGCTTTAATTTTAATGGAAATGTTCCTTTTCTCTGTATCAGATTCTTTTCCATTTCTTTCCCTCCATGAATTTGTTTCGAATGCAAACCAATTAGGATTTACATGGAGTTGTGAAGTTAGGTGAATCCTTTGCCTGTAATTGGGGTTCTTCAAATATGGTTTGTGCTTTTGATCTTCTTAATGTGTGTTTTCTTCCTCTAGAATTTTGTTTTGGATTCAAAGGAAATGAGACCGAATAGAGGTGATCTGTTAAAATGCTGTGAGTGAGTGAAATGGGGTGATGTTGGATTTAACTAATCCTGTTGATGGAATTGAATTGCAGCCATACTCATATGTTTTATGTCACAAATGCATCAAAATATGGTGTTGGTACTCCCTATTTTTTCAGAATTTGTGACTCCAACCGAAAAAAAAAAGGGTTCTGTCACATTTTCCTTTTCATCTGGTCTCCCCACATGATTTGCTTGGCATGCTATGAATGGTGATGCTTGTGATAGAGAGCTTTATGAGAGTAAGCTCTTGTGCCAATCTAGGGGCCAACTCTTGTTACTAGATTTCTGTGATATCTTGGTGGTTTAGTTAATAGAATGCATTATGTTGAAGTTGCTATCAAGAGTACCCCTTTCCCCTTGCGAACATGAGGTAGGATGTTCAGTCTTGGCAAGCTCCACACTACCTATCATCCCACACTACCTATCATGAATGCATTTTAGAACTTGAAATCTAAATGGGAATATTACAAGCCATATGTTACTCTCAATTTCAAAAGTTGTACTAGAAATTCTTCTTTATGGAAAGTTTCAGTAAGAGTTCTCTTCATATGGAAAGTTATAATTAATTAGAAATTGACTAGCAACTGACGAGGAGACCTCAAGTGCCAAGTGCCCACATCAAACGTTCGCCATGTACTCAGGTTAAAAGGCTTGTGCACATCAACCAAAGGTTTGGTTGGTGTGCACTGCTTTAATTTTGAAGACATGCATAATAATACATGATGTTTATGAGAGAGATAACAATCTCCTCGCCAGTTGGTACTTGAGAAGATCTTACGTTTAGATATTTAGAATTCTCTTTATAAGGAATCTTATTAATTGGAATTCTCTCCACATGGTATGTTTTTATAAGTAATCCTCTCAAGTGGAAAGTAATTATAAGTATTTACTCTACATTAAAAAAAAAAAAAAATCCTCTATACATGGAAATTGTTACAAGTATCCCTCCTAAATGGAAAGTTGGTACAATTGAAGTATCCCCTAAATGGTTGTTTCTAATCAGGCCCATCATAATAGGTTGGAGACTGAGACTCCTATATGAATAATCCCAGAGACATGCAATTCAATCTTCAACACAGAAGGCATCTCTCTCTCTCTCTCTCTATATATATATTTATATTATCTTGTTATTCTAGTCTTATATTTTTATTTCCTTGAACTCATATAAGATCATCTGAGAAAGTATCAAGGGATGAGAACAATACCATACCTGTCACTCCTTAGTTCTGGGGAAGAGAGAACTAGAAAAGCTTATGCTATTTTGGTTTTGAGAAAATAGGTGACACATGCCAAGAAAGAATTTTGATTTTTTCCTACCAATTTTTTTAGTTATATTTGTTTAATTTTTTCTTTTCTTTTTGCGGGTTTTTACTTAGTTCTCGCAACCAAGATATCATAAGTGACTGTATTGATCGGATACAGTGATTTACTACATTTTCTTACTTATGTCATCTAATCTTCATGGGAGGGGGAAACAACGGTTGAATTTAACAGTTTCGCAATTTCAAAAATTCAATATCGTTTGGGAGATGACAACCCTAAAATATTGTCCTCTGGTGGGGGTAACCCATGTTGCCTATCACCTCCTTGGCTGGCAATCATGTACGACTTAATTCAAACTCATTTTCTGTTTTAGAAAAGATCATTTGTTTTGTCTTACCTTTTTTTTTTTGGATTTTGCGATTAGGCTTGAAGACGCTCTTTTAAAGCCTTGGCTTGTCTCCTCTGGGGGTTCGATACAATTGTGGCGACCGTTGCAAAAATATGGAGAAGTCATTTATTTTCTCCCCATTTTTGACTTCTCCCCATATGATATCTCTACCTCTCTTCCCTCTATTTTCACACCTTATCGCCACATTCTATTATAGGTGAGAAGTCAAAAATCATGGCGCCCCATTTTTGCTTCTCCACACTTGTCACCTATTCTATGGAACACTGAGATAGTCCGTCTCTGCTTTTTTAAAATCGTAGTTGGGATTGACCAAGAAAATAGAAAGAAAAAGAAGATTCCTTGGAGAAGCATTCACCAGAATTGGCGTCTTCGAAATTTACCTATTTTGGTTGTCGAGAAATACGTGAAACCTTAAAAAAAAGAAAAAAATTGGATAAAACACAATTAAATTTGTATTAAACTCCAAAATTTTCTATTTCTTCCCATTTTCACATGTTTTCACCTATTTTCTCAACACCAAACATGAGTCAGTTGGATCATGTAATGTCCGTATTGATCTGATAGTTAAAAATATAACTTTACTAATCCTTTTCATGTAAACTACGCTCAATAATCTTGGTATCATATATTCCTCTCTATTCACTCTACTTTTGCCCCAAAACAAATAGTAGTAAAATTCCTCAATTCGAACCTCCAAAATTTTAGCGTCACATTAGTCATTTGTTACTCACCTTACAAAGTGTTTGTATATGTGTGTGTTTTTGT
>JABCRI010000395.1:0-65847 GCA_015143295.1 Tetracentron sinense | reverse complement strand
GAACAACCCTCAATTTCATATTCATAGTCTTTACAATCTTACTTTTGTTTATTGAAGATCTCTCCAACGAAGTTTTTCTTGCAAAGCGGGGTACTTTGTGTTCTTTGGAGAGATCATACCACCGCTCTAGTGGGCCACGGCACGAAACGACTCTAAGAGGATCGGGGTGTGATAGTGATGGAGCTTACAGTTAGCGGTGACCACAAACATGCCCGATAGATGGTTTCAAACGAGCTCACAAAGCTAAATCATTTGATATGAGTGTTTTGTAACCCATTACATGCCCCTTCTCCAAAAGACCATTGCAATACGGGATGGTGAAAGAGAATAGGATAGGCGAATAAATGTGATGAGATACACCATATCTCATCACAATGTTTTTTTGAATTAATGAGATTAGAGAATAATATATTTGATTTGATTGAAGTTTACGTCTATTTGGGAATCGTGACATCAATTATTTAAAACCCTCTTTGGGTCTTTGTGATTATTTTAAGTCAATCAATAACGAAATTTACGCGTTACAACAACTATGCAAATACACATTATAAATGGGGCGGGGCGGGGTGGCTCAACCCATTCTCCACCCAAACCCGAGCGGGTTTTAACCTGTTTTTCCCAAATCCACCCCTACCTCGATTACAAGCTGCCCAAACCTGGCTCATTAGGGTCAGGTCGGGTTACCCGTTTAAACCGGGCCATTGTCATCCCTAGTTATCACCCCTGGACCTAAGTCAATAAGGGAGGTGTATCTATCTAGGTTGCCTGTGTGAAAACCCCTACTGTCAATACAGAGGGCTACTTACCTTCTAGTGTGAAAACCACAATTGCAAGAAAAATAATGAAAAAGAAAAATCAAAAGATCATTCTTACAAATTAGCTATGTTTGACAGGAAAAGAAAAGAAATTTGAATAGTCAATCAATAGAGAAAGACGCACTTAAATTAAAAATCAGCATAATCTGGATTTAACTAAGTTTGACTTCTAGTATTGAGATACCTAGAGTTTCTTTAGTAGTATAATGTCAAATCCTCACTAGGAATAAAATCTGAAATTGAATTTCAGTTAGAACCTTCACTATATACAGATAGCTACATAGTGAAACTGAGTCTTAAATATGAATAAGTGTTTGTGGCTATGCATGATTACCCATTGAGACTCATTTCAATAGATTTATCCTCATTTAGTTTATTCTAAGTAAATGTTAATTCTTGGGCATGAATTTTTTTTAATTATTGGAATGTATTTCATGCATGTGTGTGATATTGTTTTTGGGTACTTTGTTTGAGGTGTAATTGAACTGGGGGAGAGTTTAAATCATTTTGAGTATGAGTATTGAGGTTGGACGGAGAGTTGGCTATTTTTTGAAGTGTCTAAAACTGATCTTCGAGATTTTTTTCAAAAATTGGCCAAGTTGGTTGATCAACCTTGATTGAGGGACACAAAATAAAAAGCCGCGCATGTGCATTCCAATGTGCAGGCCTTTAGGTTGAGTATTCAAACGCTTATTGTAGTTAGATTTTAAAGACCCAGTGGTTTTTAATGCTTGGGGTTTTGGGTAAAAGAAGAATATATTCATTCTTTTAAAACAACCCACCTCAAATACACAAGAAAAGAACATAGTAGATGCTAATGAGCATCAAGTTTAAGTCAATGTGCTGTGCTGCCTTCTCCTATAAGATGCCTTAAAATAATGAAGTAAAACAATAGATTAATGAATAACTATGGAGGTTTTTAGTAAGAAAATACTTCTCTGTCTAAGCAAATTTGTAATTTTTCTTGATTTTTTAAAGCATAATCTTGAACTGTTCTTCTGGCTAGGGGTTGCAATCCTGGTCTGACACGCTAACCCTGCCTATTTTTCAAGTTAGAATTGATAACTTAGTATAGCTCACCCTATCAGTAATGAGGTTCTTCAAGACCTTTTTTTTTTTTCGGTCACTGCTTCAGGACCATTAAGTACCCTATATACCTGTCTCCAAATCCAATCAATATTTTCATCTTGTTCGGAGCCCCTTGGTTTGGCCACAAACAAAAAGCCTTCATTTGGATATAACCCTGATTATATAAGTAAATAGGATTCCAACAGCTGGTTTGTTGTGTGGTCCTGCTTGTAATGTTTGCTCAGATCAGAACAAGAAAGCAGCTAGTAAAGCATAATCTTAAACACATGATGTTGTCTCTTTATTCTCTCCTGGGTTGAAAAATCAACCTGTAAATAAATGAGAGAAGGACAGAAGAAAGATTTAAATACAGTGAAAAACTAACCTATAGATCCGAAAGAGATTCACGGATTGATTAAGAGCAACAAAGATTCATGGAGTGAACCGCAGAAGGGAAGAAAAAAGGAATAAGGAGGCCTCCTAGGAGCTTACGACCACAACAAGGATAAATAGTCTTAGCCGAGTTTTGATGGGCAACATTGCTTGCCCCTCTTTCTCTTAAATAAATGGGTCTCACATAGTCACATTCAACAACATCAACCAATGGTGGGCTTCACATTTTTTAAGACACAGAGGGGCAACAAATCAAATCGATGCCTATTTTTTAAGTCGTTAAGGGCCTTGGGTTCCAGCAGATGGGAAAGGACATCAGCACAAAGACCTCTTGAGCACTATTGCCCGTCTGAACTGCTCGTTGCCTCTTAGGGTTTTACACTCTTCTGAATTTTGGTTCTTCTAATCTTAACCCTTAAATTATCTTCATCCCATGGTCTAAATTAACTTAAAATTTTTAATTATATATATATATATATATATATATATATATATATATACTATTAAAGGTGCATGTGCTTTGCAAGTAAATATTTCATCATTAGTTTTATATTAAAGTTGACAAAGGCATTAATTCCTAATTTTGTGGCACCACAGTGTAATCAAAATTATGCGCTTTTCAAGTTTTAATCTATATGGGGTGAATTGCCCAAAGTTAATTAGCCCTATTTATGGTATAGCCTATATGATGATGGCTCTTCAGCTATCGATTACATGAGCTGTTGTGTGATCTATTATCATGCAGGCTTTCAATTGTGATTAAGCTTTGGGAGTCGCAATCACAAAGCCCTTTTAAATGTCTTTTTAACTATGGTTAACAAGTTTTAATCCTTAGGATAATATTTTTTAAATAATTATTTTCTAAAATTCAGGTTAGATTGTTGACCACAGTTAATGAATGTTAAAAGAGACACGTGTTGATCTATGATGTATGGGTGCAATTGAATTCGGCTCTTCTAACTCTAGATTACTATACCTATCCACTCTTCAGTAATGCTAGCCCCAGTCACAGTATTCTAAAGACGTAAGTGGTGGCAACAAGTGTCAAACCATCTCCTTGTTATGGGGTAGCAACACCACGTATTGCACCCACTCTAGTCTACGTCTTTGGAAAAAAATTAACTGAGTGGGTCTAGTGCTAACACTCCTCATTCACTCGTAGGTAAACCCAGTATTGCACCAACTCAAAGTCAAAAGCCATGGTTGAAAAAAATATATATGCTAAGCATACTCTCCCAATTAGGGCTGCACATTGAGCTGGGTTGGACCAGGCTGAAGCTAGTTTGACCAAGCATGGCCTAGTTAGCATGAGCCTGAACCCAATCGGCCCGAACTCAGCCCAGTACATCAAGTTCAAACTATCCATTTTTTTATGAGCTCGGGCTAAGCCCAAGTGAACCCTAGCAGGCCAAGCCTGAACTCAGTTTGGGCCTGCCCGTAATAAAAAAAAATGGATACATCAGAGGGTAAAAGGAGGTTTTAGTTCAAAATAAGCTTTTTTCTTTTAATTATTGCAGCAAATCAATGAGGCCTTATTTTGGTTATCTTATTCCATGTTGAGAGGTGAGAAAGTAGCTGCTCAAGCATGTTCAACTTTTTACAGGATGGACAATGGGTGTGACACAGAGGTGTACTATGAGCTATGTGCTACAACGTACCCTACAAGTATCAATGATGCTGATTGTTCTGCTGGGAATACCTGCAAATGCACTTATAGATGTTAATGAGCATCAAGTTTAAGTCAATGTGCTATGCTGCCTTCTCCTACAATATGCCTTAAAATAATGAAGTAAAACAATAAATTAATGATAGCTATGGAGGTTTTAAGTAAGAAAATACTTATATGGCTAAGCAAAATTTTTTAAAGAATAATCTTGAACTGTTCTTCTGGCTAAGGCTTGCAATCCTGGTCTGACACGCTATCCCTACAAATTTTTTCAGAAGTTAGAATCTATAATTTAGTATAGCTCAGCCCTATCAGTAATGAGGTTGGCTTCACACACACACATCATGTGTATAACAATATCCCACCTGAAGGAAAATCATTGGCATTCAAAACAACTACTAGTCATGCATTATTCTCCAATCCTCAGGTTACAGCTTTTCAGCCCCAAATGCCTTTTATCCATTTAATTCTTTCTTGGTTGAAATAATATGTCAACATGTTAGTCAGGTTTCTCTCGGTGTGTATTTTATCCACCTTCAAATCACCA
The DNA here is from genome assembly GCA_015143295.1 of Tetracentron sinense. Classification (NCBI taxonomy): domain Eukaryota; kingdom Viridiplantae; phylum Streptophyta; class Magnoliopsida; order Trochodendrales; family Trochodendraceae; genus Tetracentron; species Tetracentron sinense. The sequence goes on along the minus strand of JABCRI010000395.1, from coordinate 61,358 downwards.
CATTCTAAGGCCAATTGTATGAAAATGTATGAATAGGGGTGACAATTGGGTTGGGTTGGCCTGAAGCTCGATTGTCCGGCTCGAAGTTTGAGTGTGCCGAGCTTTCCTTACTTTGGACTGGACTAAATTTAGACTAGAATATAGGTCCGAAGTAAATTTTGGACTGAGCTTGGGCTGCTCTTAGCTCAGTCTGAATTCCACCCGACCCAAATTAAATATTTCATATATTTATATGATATATCTATATATATATATATACATATAGGGAAGAGATTCGTAGACATATGAAAAAAGACATATATGTTTACATATGACTATATTCGTATGATTAAGTGATCTACCGATCACCATTCTACTACTCTTTTATGTGTTAAGGACATTTTAGGATATTGTGTTTTTAGAAGATCTGGTGATCTCCTTAAAACACACTCTCCTTTCTCTCTCTCTTCGGCATCTCTCTCTCCATCCCCTCTCTGACCATATTCCGGTGACAAGAGATGGGGTTCCAAGAACCAAATCAGGAAATGGGGAGAATAAAATAATGGGGAGTTCCTTTGTTTAGAGCAGGTTATTGATTTGAACTCCAGCCATGAGTTCCTTAATCCTGGGGAAACCATTTTAAATGTTATTGATAATGCTGCAAAGTTCTCAAAAGAGGACGGCATCTCAATCACTACTTGTATTGTAAAATCAGATTCTTTGAGAGATGCTCGAGCTCCTGAATTTTTTCCAGTGCCAAATGATAATTCTTCAATTTAAGAGTATAGGTAACGGATTCAGGGCCAAGACTTGGCCCCCAAGATATTCCCAAGTTATTTAAAAAATTTACACAAACTCAGTCATTAGCAATTAGAAATTATGGTAGCACGGGGCTTGGGCTTGCGATTTGTAAGAGGCTTGTAAATCTTATGGAGGAGCATATTTGGAGTGAAAGTAAAGGTATTGGCAAAGGGTATACTGCTATATTTATTGTCAAGTTCGAATTGAAGAGCACTCAAATGAGTCCGATCACCTTTTGTACCTAAATTGCACAAAAATCAAAGACTGGCAAATTTTCAAGGACTCAAAGTTCTCGTTATGGACGATAATGAGGTTAGCAGATTGGTGACAAAGGGGTTTCTTGTGTATCTGGGATTTAATGTAACTGTTGTGAGCTCAGGTGATGAGTGTTTGTGGGTTGCTTCTCAAGAACACAATGTGCTATTAATGGATGTACATGTGCCCAGACTAGATGGGTATGAAGTTGTAGTCCGCATTCAAGAAATATTCCAAAAATCTTATGAGGGTTGGTATGGATGACAAAGGATAACATATGAGAGTTGGTATGGATGACAAAGGAAAACTGCTTGAGGGTTGGTATGGATGGAGTGATAGTAGAACCTGTTTCTCTTGAGAAGATTGCGAGTGTTAAGAGGAGAGAGAGGATGGAGAGAGATGCCGGAGAACATGTTTTAATTTTTGAGGAAATTAAGAAGATGGAGACGCAAATTTCTAAAAAAACACAATTCTTTAAATGCCAAAGTGCAGTAGAATGAATGGTACTCGTTAGATCACTTAATCGTATGGATGTAATCATATATATATATATATATTTTTCATATGGCTACGGATCCTCCTCCCTCCCCCCCCCCCCCCCCCACACACACACATATATATATATATATAAATAATGAGAGAAGGGGTGATAGAATAGTTGGTTGAAGTTTTCTCCTCAACTCTATAGTTAAATCTTTAAATTTTCAATAGTTATCTCCCCTAAAAAAAGACAACTATTTCCAATAGTTATCCATACTATTATTTTATTCTCTCCTATACGGTTATAAATTTGTAAAGAAAGATGCGTTGAAATATAAGATCAAAGGTAGTTTTAAATGTAATGGACATGACGGTTATAATTAGCTAGAAGATATCCCATCCCCTTATTTTCTCTCTCCTATACGGTTCTAACCACTATTTATGGTATAGCCTATATGATAGATAATGGTTCTTCAGTTATGTGATCGCGTGAACAATGAATACACAAGATCATGTTGAGGACTGTTGAGATCTCGTGTGTATTTGAAATGGATTTAAGTAGATGATGACATCTCATCCTTTTTTTTTTTTTTTAAAGAATGAACAAAAGAAAAAAAAAAAATAGAGAAAAAATGAAGCATTGTTGAGGACTTGAGTCTTTAAATGAGAGATATGCAAGCACTGTCGCTGTCCCCTTTGAAATAAGGGGCGAAAGTGGTGGGAGGGCCAAGGATGAGGAGAGTGGGTGAGATGGAGGAAATTTGGGTCAATCTGAATTTAGCCCTTATTTGGGCTAGCCTAAACTCAGTCCAAAACCGATATGGGTTAGGGTGCTGAGCTTGACAAAAGTTTTGGCAGAGAACACAACCACCTCTAGGGTTTATGTGGGTATGTTCTAGGCGGCCATCTGCCCCATTGAACTCTGTTAAATTCCTACTCGATACTAACCAATCAAACTTATAATAAATAACCACTTTATTTGTAGATGCAATCCCTAAATAATGGATATGTACAATGATCTGATGAATGATATATTTTTTTTCTTAAAAGAAAATGATAAAAAAAAAAAAACTCTCAATAATACTTACTATCGAGAGCCTGACCATTAGATTAAAAATCAAATGGTTGCCTTTGTACACATGCTTTGAACAAAGGGGCCCACCTGGTACTTGTAACCTTAGATTTTTGACCAAAAGTATTATCGAGAGTTTTCAATCACTTCCTTTCTTAAAATAGAAAAAGACTTCCCTTTCATCGGAACTCGGATGGGCAACAGTGCTTGCTATTGCGCTGTTGCCCATATGTGTCTTATAAAATGAGGGCCCACCTACTGTTTACATGGGAATCACCCAATGATAAAAATGGGGCCATTTTGCAAGACACATATGGGCAACAGTGCAACAGCGAGCACCGGTGCCCATCCGAACTCCTTTCATCGTGATCATTATCATTGATAAATATTTATTTATTTATACGATGGATTAACTAAATTAATTGCCGCTGCAGCGTTAAATAAAAATATAACCGCCATTAAGGCTATCACTCCCTAGGTTAATTACAAATATTAGATGGGGACAAAACCACGTTATCGTTGACTTTGTAACCATTGGTCAACCCATCGATTAACTCACTCAACCTCTTATCCGACGACCCACCTTTCTTCATTGCTTGTCTCGCCATCCCTCCCACCACCCCAGCCCTCTCTCTAGCCTTCCTCCCCTTCTCTCCTCCCATCAACTCTCTCACTCCATCACAGATCGCCTCGCATCCAACGGCTACCCTATTCTCTCCTCCAATAGGCCCAGATGGGACCCACATCCCTGCTTCCAATCCCTCAACTACAAACATGGCATTAAGGGGCTGTTCAGCAATTAATGGCCAAGCCAGTATAGGGATCCCCGTTGACAAGCTCTCCAACACCGAGTTCCAACCGCAATGACTCAAGAACCCACCTATCGCACGGTGTGCTAATATACTCCGCTGCTCCACCCAATCACTTACAATCACACCCCTTGATTTCAATCTCTTTTCCAATCCATCTGGTGGGGACCATGTTGTTGACCGTATGACCAAGATGAACGGATGCCCGGACATTTCAAGCCCCAAAGCCAATTCATCAAGCTGCGTGTCCGACACGTGGGCTTGTGTACCGAGGGACACGTATATCACGGAGGCCGACACGGGTTGATCGTCTAGCCACTCGACGTAAGGAAGAGAGCGATCACTCTTGTAGTTGTGTCCTCCCAACTCGTCGTGGAGTTGAAATGGGCCGACACACCACGTTTTGGCGCCGTGTCTATAGAAGGACTCGAGAGAGGCCACGTGTTCACCTTCAAGCTCCTCGAAGCTGTTAACGATGACACCGGAGCTATCTGCGTCGTGCTCTCCGACCATGGAAATGAAACGGGAGATGGGGTCGTCGTGGTGGGGGAGTCCGATCGAGTCCGGCATGTTTGCTCGGGTCAGGGTAAACGGAAGTCTCAACCCGGGCAAGTGTAGAGGCTCCGAATCTGAGGCAGCGATCAGGTGGGGTTCATGCACCCATACAGTCTTACAGATGGCCATAGCTAGAACGCCCATACCGTGGAAAACGAGTCGTGGAACGCCAAAGAGTCGACACGTTGGGAGTGTCCAGCCCAAGAAGAAGTCGGAGATGACACAGATGGGGAGACACCCAGCTTTGGACATCTCTCGGAGGATATTCTCAAAGGGCTGTTTGAGATCCGTGGTCGCCATTAAAAAGGAGAGCAGCAAGTCCATGGAAGGGAGCTGAGCTGTGTTCTCACACCCTGCTGGAAGCCCATCAACTACTGGAAATGGTATGACCCTGAGACAGATTTTGGGGTGCTTGTTGATATATGGAAGGATTGTTGGAGCGTTTGATGGGGTAGTGATGATGGTGACTTTGAGTCCTCGAGATGAGAGAACCTTGGAAAGGTCCAGTAAAGGAAGGGTGTGGCCTTGAGCCATGAAAGGGAAGATAATCACATGAGGTGGTGATGGAGAAGCCATTAATGAGACTTACAGAGAATTCTGGGTTTGTGTGTATATGGGTGGTTGTGCATGTGTTGCTTACTTGCTTATTTGTAACATAACAGGTTCGGATGGGCAACAGCTCCCGTTGTTGGTCAGTTAATACTCGGCAGTTAGCCGTTCATGAAAGATTCTACTTATTTAATTTTTCAGATTAATCAGAAACATTTTTTTTTAGATTTAGAAGTATAAGACCCCTATTGTGATTCCTGATACATGAGTAAAAATAGGAACAAGTGTCTCATGATGAATATAGTTGAGATTGTTGGCTTATATAAGTTTTCTTAGTACTTTCATGCTGGGATTAGTTATTAAGTATGAATTTGATATAAATTTATGTTCAACTCTATGTATTGCATGTTTTGCACTATCCGTAGACTACATTGAATGTATAGGAATGGGCATCACCGTTGTGCCTATAAAACATGTTCCATATTCAACAAGGTAGACCCTATATTAACAATGGGTGGGCCCACTTATTTTTCAGGCACAGTCAGACGACATCGAGCATTATTGTCCATCCTAACTCATAGCATAACTAGTCTTTTTGATTCCGGTTGTAACTTCATTGAATCTCAAGTCTCACACCGTCTAGTGCTGTGACCGTAACACAGGATTTGAATCCTAAGTTGTTTTTTTTAATTAACATTTGATGAATCTGGTGCCTCTTGTCTTTGGATGGTCTCACCCTTAGACCGCCTCTGAAGCAGAAACCATATATTAATTAGGATTTTACTTCTAAGACTATCTAAGGGCTAGGCCGTCCCAAAACCCAGACGGTGAGCTCCGGATTCAAAGGTTTTTGAATCCTAATCTGTTTTTTTTTTTAAAATTAACACTAGCAGAGACCCATACGATGTACGTGTGTGAACAATTTTAAAAATAAAATATACAAAAGAAGTACAAAATTATAATTGAGTTATAAAGAGGGTAGTGAAGAGAGGATATTTACGAATCTGGTGACTTTGAGTCCTCGAGATGAGAGAACCTTGGAAAGGTCCAGTAAAGGAAGGGTGTGGCCTTGAGCCATGAAAGGGAAGATAATCACATGAGGTGGTGATGGTGATGGAAAAGCCATTAATGAGACTACAGAGAATTCTGGGTTTGGGTGTACATGGGTGGTTGTGCATGTGTTGCTTACTTGCTTATTTATAGCATAACGAGTTTGGTTGGGCTTTCCAGATTTTTTTAGATTTAGAAGTATAAGACCCACAATTCCCGAAACAAGTGTAAAAATAGGAAAATGTATCACGTGATGAACGATATTTGAGATTTTTTGCTTATATAAATTTTTCCAATACTTGTATGTTGGGATTCGTACTGGTTTGAATTTGATACAAATTTATGTTTAACTCTATGTATTCCTCTATCTATAGAGTACTTTTTTTTGTTTTCTTGTTTTTAATGCCGGAGGTAGAGTACATTGAATGTACATAAATGGTCATCACATTATGCATGTAGCATTATTGTCTATTCTAACTCATATTATAATTAATCTCTTTGAATCCGGTGATAACTGCTCTGTAGAAACCCCTTAAGATAGAATAAGCAATAATAAAAAAATAAATATATATATATATAAAAAAAAAAACACATCACAAAGGAAGATTTACGTGGTTCGACCTCAATGTCTAAGTCCACGATCATAGCACGTCAAAATCTTTACTAATCTAAGAAAATAATATAAAAGAAAAGAACTCACAACGAAGATCAAATCCCAAGGAAATCCCATAATGCTCTCTTACAAGAACTTTCTTGTTCTCTCAACTCAAACCCTAACTATGACAATTTTACTTGACTTCTTACAAACCCTAACCCCAAACCTCTCTATTATAGCCCAAAAGAGACCTCAAACATAAAAGGAAACGAAATCCCTATCAATATAAGAGTTTCCCAAAACATGAAATTCTCTAAAATTGGATTTTAGAAATTTCCCGGAAGCAATCAATCCCCCTTTGGGGCGATCGATCCCCTGCCCAAAATTCGAGCCAAAAAACTCACAATAACTTCATACAATCCCACGTCTGACACCATCTAGGGCTGAGACCATAGCACAAGATTCGAATCCTAAGTTTTTGTGTTTTTATAATCAACACTTGATGAATCCGGTGCTTCTTGTCTTTGGATTGTCTCACCCCTAGACCGTCTCCGAAGCAGAAATCAATCATATATTAATTAGGATTTTGCTTCTAGGACTATGTAAGGGCCAGGCCGTCCCAAAACCTAGACAGTGAGCTCCGGATTCAAAGGTTTTTGAATTCCAATCTGTTTTCTTTCACTTCTTTTTTTAAATGCCGTTTACCAAAAAAGAAAAACAGAAAAATCCCCCGTGCTCGCCGGCTCGGTAGCTATTTAATGGGGTTGTCTTTTGTAGTTTGTCATTACTGTTGTGTCAACGTTGAGAAAATCTCAGCAATTAATAGTTTTGGTGAGAGTGCTAATTTCACTCGCCCCTTTGCACTCTCCTTTTGTCGGGACAATGGAGAGTGCAGTATTCGACGACTAGAAAATCCAGGGGTGCAATAGTAACCAGGTTGCCCGTTGCGACCTACCTGGATATCTTGAACCAAACAAATCTAATATCCCTCATCAAATGAAAATGACATTTATTGATATTTTTTTTTTTTTTGGTAGTGGTAATACGGTTAGCCGCAACCCCAGTAAGTGGGTTAGTATCTGCTCAAGTTAGTTGGACGGGGGAAGACTCGCACCCTGACAGGAATGGAACCGGACCACGTCCTTGCGGAAGGGATACACTTACCAATGGGCCAAAGCCCTAGTGTGTGACATTTATTGATCAACAGGTTGATTTGTGGTCGGCTTAAATCAACCCGAATCCGATTATAAACAAACTAGTTATGAAAAGCAAACCCTTCCTTAAACCTGATCCTTTTGATTAAGACAAATAGAAGTAATTAGTTTATATATATATATATACACTAGTGGGCCGTACGTGCGACGCATATGACAGAGAGGGGAGAGGGAGAGGGAGAGAAACAGGGAAGATGGACCCTAATAAAGGCATTTTAGAAAAAAAATTTAAAGAATATTTTAGGTATAAGGGATATTTGATGCGTAGAAAAATGAGAACATTTTGGATACAAAAATTTAACTTAAGGACATTTTGGGAACTAAAAATTATTTAGGATAATCTGACTATAAGAAAAAATTTAAGGACATTTTAAGTATGGAAACCTGACTTAAAGACATTTTGAGAATATAAAAATTTTAGGGACGTTTTGGCCAAAACAAATAAAAACACATATATTTTTAATCATAAAAACACATGATCCAACCAGATCGGTCGAACTTAGAATTGGTCAACTGACAAGTTCGATGGTCGGTCTGGTTATGAAAACATTGTTTTATATATTAAGAAATGATAGTTTTATGATTATATTAAATTTCAATCAAATTTTTAAGTCTCCTATATTTTATGGTGAAAAAAATCTTCTATATTAATAAAAGCTAAAAAAAAAAGGATAGTTTTGGAATTGAGTAAAATTTAGTCAACGATTTGAACCCATATATATGGGCACTTTTCGAATTAAGTAAAATTCAACTTATATGTGTAAGGATAATTTTAAAATTAATTAAAATTCAACCAATATGTATAAGAGAAGTTTTGGAATTAACAAAAATTCAATCAATTTTTGAACCAAAGAAATGGTAGTTTTGAAATTAATAAAACTTCAATCAATGTTTTGAACTCATGTGTAAGGGTAATTTTGGAATTAACTAAAATTCAATCAAAATATGTAAGAGTAGTTTTAGAATTAACTAAAATTCAATCCATATGTGTAAGGATAGTTTTGAAATCAACTAAAATTCAATCAAATTTTAAACTAAAGAAATGGTAGTTTAGGAATTAAACGAAAGTTCAATCAACAATTTGATCACACTGGCATAAACTAATACATGATGGCATGAAATTCTCTACAGTTATAACCCACGGGTTAACACATGTCCATTTTAATATCCCGAAATAGTGATTAAGTTTCACTAATCCTTAAGGTTCAACCATCTAATCTTGAGTTTTAGAAAAGAAAATATTAACTCTAAAGGTTAAGGATGTTAACCAAAGTTGAAAGAAGGCTTTTGTATTGTAACTGAACTCCTTGAGTCCTGTTACAACCGTAGAGAATTGCAATTCATACATGATAGGTATGACCCATAGAGTTGCTGCCGTCGGGACATCCAACCTCATTGTCAAGACTCAGAAATTCTCTCAAGTTGTAATCGTACTCTAAGGAGTCCAATTACGTCACATAGGTCAACACGTGTCCCTTTTAAGACCCTTGAACTGTGGTTAAAATTTATTAACCCTTTAGGGTTCAAACATCTACCCTTGAATTAGAAAAAGAATATTAACTCACATTTAAAGTTGTAAATTAGAGTTAAAATAAGAGCAATGATAGGTGTACCCATGAATTCTATTTTAAAACCTAAGGCTGGACCTCATTGGTCCTGCCAACCCCTTTTAAATACTTAACACAGTTGGTGAGTATTTAAGAGGGGTTGGCAGGACCAATGAGGTCCAACCTTAGGTTATAAAATAGAATTTATGGGTACGTTAACTATTTCCCTTAAAATAACAGTTAAAAAGACTTTGGAAAATAGTTAACGGACCCATGAATCCCATTTGATAACCTAAGGCATCCACCCATTGGTGGATGCCCTCCCTCTTAAATGCTCACCAAAAGATTGTCCAACTCTTGTCTTTTTGCTTCCCAAATTGGGAGAAGGCATCATGGGTCAACTCAAATTAAGACATTATTTAGGGTTTTTTTTTGTTTTTTTGGGAACTCAGGGTGTCCCCAACCATTTGGTGTAACTTAAAGATCTAGAACTTAGGTTTGTATTTGAACCGTTAATTGTCAATTTAAAACTACTTAATAACATAACATAAACTGTAATGGGAAAAATTCGTAAATAACCTAAGTGTAGTAACAACAAGTACATCTTCGAAGTTACGACAGTGAATGAGAGATGCGTATTCATTTGGTGTACGTATTTGTTGTTCCCACAACAACGGACCCGTTGTGTCCAAGACAATGGAAACGTTGTCTGCTAGACAACAAACTCGTGGTCCTAAAGATAACGATCTCATCATCATTGCGACGACGGACCCGTGCTTCAATCAACAACAAGACCAATCATCAGGATGCGATCATTCTCCTCTGTTGGTAGGTGAAAAGCACTATCTTAGCATTTAATATTGTTTAATGCTAGTCATCTCAGCCGAGTTCCTACCCCATACCTACCTTACGAAGTGTACGTAGGCTCACTCGTGTGATACGGAGGACTCAAGATCTGAATGACATATTTGGTAATGAGTGGAAAGCAGGTGACATGGTCATCCATATGCATCCATGGCCATCTATGGGCATAAAAAGCTAAATCTATAAATACCCCCAAAAACCTAGCGCACAGGAATGGTAAAATTTTCATATTGCTCCCTCTTGTAGCTCCAGCTTTTTACTGTTCATCATCTTTTTCACCCATTGACTTTGGCATCGGGGTACTTTCAGGGTGCACACCCGACCCCTCAGATTGGAGTTTTGCTATCCTCCTTCAACTAGTAAACCAGATCTTGAAGCAGTCGCTGACTCGTGGAGACTTTGGGAAAAATCCCACACAAAAATTGGCGCGGTCTGTGGGAAATAATAAACGAACCTCCCTTTCCTCATATTACCCATCTTGTTCATCATGACTTATCAAAACCTTGCACCTGTGGCTGAGAATCAAACCCCTTAAACCACTCCCTTTGCATCTTCTGTCATACAACGACCTATCATCCCAGGAGTTGGACAATCTTTTGTGCAGCCCGAGAGAATTGTGTCTCGATCAGATCAAATCCTGCTATTATTGCAGCAACAACAATCCATGCTAGATCGCATCAGCAGCCAGCAACAATTGTTGCAAGAGAGGCTAGACGCTCTCGAGCATGGTGGGCTAGAGATAGATGCTGAGCCCTTTCCCAAATCTTCTGCTAGATGTCGGCTCACCTTCCCTCCTTCTCCCCCGAAAGGGGTGAAATTGGTTGAGGAATATAACCCTCAACTTGGGATGCAGGGGTTTGATCAGCCATGATGGCTAATGAGCAAAAGAGGGTGGTAAGAGGGTGGTTTTGATGAGCAAAGGGAGGTTCGCTTAAGTATTCCCACAGACAGCGCCAATTTTTGTGTGAGATTTTTCTGGAAAGTACACGTGTCGACAGCTACTCCACAGTCAAGTTTACTCCGATTTGTTGATGAAGTCAAGGAGGAGGGTGTGCACCCTGACCTATACTCCGATGCCAAAGTTAGTATATGGAGAAGATGATGAACAGTAAACAAGAGAAATAGCAAGAGTTTGGAAGTGTAAAATTTGTTGCTTGGCCGATCGATAGTGAATGTTTTTATATTTATTTGTTTTTGATCCCCCATACACTGATTCTCTGGGGGTATTTATAGGTCCAGCTTTGTATGGCTATAGGCGACCATAGATGGCCATGGATGACCATGCCACTTTCTTTATAAACATTACCAAATATTTTGGACAGATCTTGAGCCTTACGTCTCACACACGTGTACCTACTATCCGTACGATTGGTATGGGGTTGACAGTATGCTGAAATGACCATCATTAAATGTCAAGACAGTGCTTTTCAACTAACCAACATAGTATAGTGATAGCCTCTTGATTATTTGCTCCTGACAGTCAGTCTCGTTGTTGACTAAAGCACGAGTTCGTTGTTGTAGGGATAATGAGTTCACTGTTTGGTGGACAACGAGTCCATTGTCCTAAGGACAACGTTTCCGTTGTCTTGCGGACAACGTGCCCATTGTCTTGAGAACGAGTATGTACTTGATATAAAGACGTGACTCTTATCCGTTGTCATAACACCGAAGACATGCTTGTTGTCACAATACTAAGCATTTTACGAATTTTACCCATTACAATATATATGGACGATGGTTTTTAAGGAGACATGAATGGCTTTGACTACGGGGCTCCCATTATTACCATTGTGTGTATGACAAGTGACAATATTTTAGCAATTGTGTTTAATGGGTGAATTTCGTTAGATATTGTGTTAGTATGCATGTGTTGGAGCATGATAATGTTCCAAACAAGCAGTACATTATCTTGTGGGCGGCTGGCCAATAGAAGCTTGATAGTTTTGAATGCTCTCCATTTTGATCGACTGAGCTCGATGGGAAGACCCAAATATTTATTCAGAGGAGCTATGTGCCAAATACATAAGGCTCCTGAAATGAGAGGGAGTATTTGTGCTGAAGGAAATCCCCGATTTCGAGTAATTGACATGTTGTCCCGAAGCTTTGCCGTAGGAGGATAGAATGTCCATTGAGGGTACTTCAGTGTGGCCTAGACAACTTCAACAAAGCTCCAATTATGGAAGAAGCTATAGACAAATAAAATCCGTTGAAAAATAAAAAAAGAAAATCATTTGGCGAAGCATACATAATGCATTATTAGTTCTTCCTTACCTTGTAATCGCAATTGCTAAACCTCCATAGTAGGCAACGGATTATCTTTGGTAGATGCCTGAGATTAACATTCGGGTACCACTCTTTGCATGACGCGTGAGAAGACATTTAACTAGGGGAGTGATAGCATGCAATTGCACATTCCGTTGAGTGGTACAAGCACACTTCCCAAGTCGGCCACATGTCCTCTTTGACATTTATTAATTGTTGTTAAGATTCACTCATACCTAGGGTTAAATAATCTAACTTTAGTTTTTAGAAAAATATTTTAAAAAAAATTAACCCTGGTTATGATTTCACTCTTCGTGTGGTTAATTTTTTAAAGATATTTTTCTAAAATTTAAGGTTAGATTATTTAACCCTAAGGGTGGGTGAATCTTAACCATAACTAATGGGTGTCAAAGAGTCCACGTGGTGAGTTGAGAAGATATGCACGTATTGTCGAATGGAACATGTGAGATGCATGCTATCACCTGCTTAGTGGAACCATTCCATGTGTTAGTTAGAGAGTGGTGCAAAAGTGTGAATCTCGGGCATCCCATTGCCTCCATATTATGCGCCCACTTGGCATTTATGCAATGGTACTTATCCTCACAAATGCAATGGCATTTATTCTCACAATGCAACTATGTGTAAGTGCTAGCTAGTTTAGTTGGTAAAGTCTCTTGGCGTGTACCAAAGACCTGTGATCGAATCCCAACTACATTAGGGTTGGGGGAGTTTATGGGAGGGGGAGGGCTACCCCTCATTGTGTAGCCCATAGGTCCATGTGGCCCCCAATGAAAAAAAAACTAAGTACAATGTGTGTAGTTTGCTTTAAATCTTAGAGTAATGTTAGGTCCACTTTTTGGTCGTCCATTCTCCCCTATATTCATATAAGAAGACAAAATAGTATAACACTTTTTACTGGGGCTCATCATATTTATTTTGTGTTCTTATATAAAAATAATAAAAACTACCTGAGAGTGAATGACTGGAAAGTAGACATGGCTTTGCTCTAAATCTTAATTTAAGACTTGCATGTTCTCCCACTGTTTAAATCGATGGATGAATGGCTATTTACATGGCTGGATTAGGAGAGAGTGGACTTGTCTTTGTTATCCTATTGGGCATTAATGCTACATTCTACGATATTTACATCCCATTGCATCTTCTCTAACAAAATTCTTAAGTGGACCGGGAAGTCATTGGGATTAAGGATTGTTTCACTATCTACATTACAAAAGGAGGTCAGAAAATCTGCAGCTCTATTGGCTTCTCTTCAAGAATGTGAACCAGTCACTCCAAGAAGTAAAAGAACCTCACGAATGTAGTCTACCACCGAACTGACTTGCCAAGGCGTCTCAGCTTTGTTGTTGAGGGTATCTATGGAAACAATCTGGAGCCTCTCTATATTGTAAGTGATGACTATCTCGCAGGCTTTCTTAGTCATACTTCTCAGTGGTGTGGCTATTTAGTGTCACTTACGGTTCAACTGTGAGGAAGTGATGGACTTCAACAACATGAACAATTAGATGGTTTGGGAGAGAGCAGAAGACAACCGGATCAGTTCCACACACCAGTCTCGAAGGATTGCTATGCAATCGCAACTAACCAGCACTTTCTCTTCCTTGTAGATGGATCAACAAATAAAGCAGCTTCTTAGTTAGGCATAATTTGTTTTATCATTGATCCTACTAGACATGAGTTTTTTTTGTTGGTTAACACACACTATACTCAACACACACGCCCAGGCACAAGGCCATTGCACCCACATTCCTCTCAAAAAAGAGAGGGATGTGAGGCTTTAAGGACTCACAAGCTTAGAGATACCCCCCACTGGGGCAAATATTCATTATAGTCATGAGTTGGGTTATGCTTTTTCTGGACTTAAAGGTAATCTATTTTGACAGAAACTTTAGCAATTCGGTTGGGCCTTCAGCTTGTTGCCCACTGAATAATGCTGCTTGGAAGTTAGTAATATCATCCGAATATCCGATATACAAATCCTCTTTACATTTATGTAATAGGTGTTAATCTATAAATATTTTACTAATTAATATGAATTAGTTTGCGGGTACTCCCAAAGTGTACTCCTATTTATACTCCTGAATCCTAATCATTTAATTTAGTTATTAACGGGATAAGATTAGAGTTGATGTGGCATTAGAAAAGACAATAAACGAAGCCAAATCCTAACCCTTGATTGTTAGGCATAAATGATTAGGGATTGAGAAATATAAATGAGAGTATATTAAGGAATTCCCATAGACCGACTCTAATAGTATCCGTTGTAGCAATGTTCAACTCGCCCACTCTTTGGTGAGGAATGTTGGAATTGGTTGTTTTTTGGACTGTGAATGGCTGTTTGTATATATATATATATATATATATTTTGTTACATAAAAAATTATTTTAATATTTATCCTTTACGATGGCAGACAGTCAAAGAAAAGTCAACCCAATCATATTATTAGTTTATAGTAATTTCTTGCCAAAATCAAACAATTATATATATTTTTTTTCACATCCTAATCAATCAATATAATAGTTTATTAATCTTTACTATTATAATGCAAGAGTCGTAGATGATTTTTCTGAAATTCTCATACTACCCTTATATAAAAAAAAGAAACTTTGATTTAATGTTTGTTTTAAATCCCAAACAACCCATTGCCTTTGATTTAATTTCAAAACTACCCCTGCCCATCTATCTATTTTGAATCACAGCCAATCACGATTGAACTCTCCCTCAGTTCAATCACACCCGTGGGTTAACACGTGACCCTTTTAATTCATATTAACTGTGGTTAATACTTTCCCCTCATTCTTACTTGCATCGCATGTGTCACTAGCGAGTTCAATTGCACTCGCGGATTAACACGTGTCCCTTTTAACTCTTATTAACTGTGATTAACTCCTTCCCTTCGCTCTCACGTGCATGTGCCACCCGCTAGTTGTAAGATAATAGGAAAGAAACAAAGAGGAGAGATTTTCTACACATGTCCACTTTATTTTTAGGCCTCGAATTGTCTCTGGCGAAGCCAGAAGGGCTCTCGGGGTTCCATACATTGTGCGACACTTGGCGTAAAAATGGGGAGAAGTCATTCCATTTTCTTCCCATAATTTTGACTTCTCCCCATTTGATATCTCACACCCTTATCGCCACATGTCTTATTATAGGTGGAGAAGTCAAAATCATGGGCTCATGATTTTGACTTCTCCACCACATGTCACCTATTCTATGGAACCCCGAGATAAGTCCTTTCTAGCTTCGCCAGAGGCAAGCCAAGGCCTTATTTTTATTGTATTAAATTACTCAATATGGTAGGTTTGCTTTTCTATATGTCCACGTTTCAGATCGAAACGCGCACGCAACATGACAGAAACAGCTATGCGCCTATGCATATAATAAAAAAGAACAATGATAGGCCTACTTCGAAATCCATTTGGAAATCTAAGGCATGAACCTCATTCACCAAGGTGAGACCCTAGCCCATAGTGGGCTTGGAATGGCTAGCCCAAGCCCTACCCTCAAGGGTTGGTAGTTGGACCAAAGCCGAGTCAGGACCAAAAGAACAAAAAAATTTATCATGTTTTAGCGAAAAAAAAAAAAAACATTAACTGCCAACCTAACATACAACCATCTTCATTTATTAGGGTTAGGACCAAAAATACAACATAAAGATTGCTAGCCCATACTAGGAGTGTCAACGAGCCGAGCCAGCTTGCGATCTAGCTCGGCTCGACTCAAAATAAATCGAGCTTAAGCTTTTACTTTGGACTCGTTGAGCCGAGTCGAGCCTTAAAAGTGAGCTCGAAAAATAAACGAGCCGAGCCTAAACAATAGGTGGCTCAGCTCACCTCGGCTCGATTAATTTTATAATAATACCCTTTAAAAGTTAAACTTATATTATATATTTAGTATACCTTTTTTTTGGTAAAATATTTTAGTATACATTAACATAATTATTTCCGTTTAAGTTTTAACTCAAGTTTTCACGTGAGTCACATGACATCCAAAAAAAAAAACCTTTTAAATTTTTAAAAATTAAATTTAGTGCTTATCAATGTATTTAAAAATTTCAAGCCGAGCCAAGCACGAGCTCAACGATTTTTGAAAAATTATGGTTGGATTGCTTAACCATAGGGTGAGTGAATCTTAATCACAGTAGATAAGTATTTAAAATTGGGGCGTAGACTAATGAGGACCTACCATTCCGTTACAAAATAGGAACAACGGGTATGTTAACAATTTTCCTTTAAAAAAAAATTGAATATATTTTCTTGAAGGCCCATGATCCTCTCGAGTTCAAACCGGGGATACTCTCTCCGGTTTGAACCCCTAGAGGTCGCCACGTGTCTCCTTTGACACCCCTTAACCATGGGTAAGGTTCACCGATCCATCCTTGGTTTTTTATAAAAAATATTAATTCTTTTTTTAAAAAAATTAAAAAATATTTTTAATATTAAAAAAAACTCTAAAAACAGTTTTTTAATTTAAAAAATAATAATTAATATAAAAAAAAAAATCAAGTATGGGTGGAGGGGTGGGTTAACCTTACCCATGGTTAAGGGGTGTCAAAGGAGACATGTGGCGACCTCTAGGGGTTCAAACCGGAGAGAGTCTCCCTGGTTTGAACCCGAGAGGATCCTGAGCCTTTACCAAAATTGAAATAAAACATCTATTCGCCCACCGAACCAAACAAAATAGCTGTTTTCTAAGTCCGGATCTTGTCCAATTACGATTGAACTTACTCACAAAGCCCCTTTAACTCTAGTTAAGAATTTTTAATCTCAAAAATTAATATTTTTTTAATATTTCTTTTAAAAACAAATTTTAATCATCAGTAAACTTTAACCACAGTTAATATAATTTAATATGACACGTAATGACCTGTGGGTACTGGTTGCAATTGAAATCATCTCGACTTTAATCGTGCTTATCTCGAGTTTTCTAGCCAGTGACCTGTACAAGAAGCTAAAACAGTATAGTAGTGTATGAAAGCCCATTGTATAGCAAAGGCTTCGGCCAACTCTGGCCTTCATGGGTCAAAATCTGTACTTGTTGTTCTAGTAATATAATTTGAAGGAATGCGTGATAAATCTGTACTTTTTGTTCTGGTAATATATTGTTAGAATTAAAAACAAAAGAGTTGAATATTTAAGAAAAAACCAAGGTTAAGGTTATATTGTTCAACCTTAAAGTTTACTAATCTTAAGATTTTGAAACCATATTTAGTAGGAATTAAAAGAGACAGGGCGCAAGAATGACTATGATCAATTTCTATTTCAAGTGATTACGCTAGCACTTCCATAATATTAAAAAGCCGTCAAAATAAATTTTTAATATAAAAAAAATAAATATATTTTTCTAAGAATCAAGGAGGTGGTTGAATCTTAACCACGGTTAAGAAGTGCTCAAAAGGAATACGTGGCAACCTCAGAGGTGATAACCGGATTTGGCAAACGGTCAGAGGATTTTATTTTTTTCAGGTATTGTTTACCATTTTATTTTCCTGTATGGGGGCGGTGTGTAGCCATGAGTCGGATGGCCGATGCAGCCAAGGAAGCAGCTCTCCACTTTCCTCAAAACCGCGTGAGCGTAAATTTCACACTCTGGAATTTGGTGGATTATCAGATGACACCTTTCTTTCTCTTTTGCCAAATGCCCACAACTCAACTCCTATTCTCCGAATCCAACCTTCCATTGTCCGTCTGCCTTCTTTTACAACTCTAAAAAAAGGCTCAACCCACACATTCCCATCTCATCACTCCAAATCTCTTCACACACGCCTCTCAATGGCTTCTTCTTCCTCCCTTTGTATTTCAGTGATGTTGCTAGTTTCGTTCCTGGCTAGCTCTGCTGCTAACTTTTACCAGGACTTTGATCTCACTTGGGGCGATGGTCGTAGCAAGATCCTCAACAACGGTCATCTTCTCACTCTGTCTCTTGACAAATCATCCGCCTCCGGCTTCCAATCCAAAAGCCAATACCTCTTCGGAAACATTGATATGCAGCTCAAGCTCGTTCCTGGCAACTCTGCCGGCACCGTCACTGCCTACTATGTAAGCCCCATTTCTTTCTTGAATTTGGTACCTCAGCTAATGTATATATATGTTCATAAACTATAATGTAAGTAAGTTCTTCCAAATTAACACAAGGATATTCCACTATTGAATTGTATTGCAGCTATCTTCTCAAGGGCCAACCCACGATGAGATCGACTTCGAATTCCTGGGGAACCTCAGTGGTGATCCTTACATCCTCCACACTAATGTTTTCGGGCAAGGCAAGGGCAACAGAGAGCAGCAATTCTACCTCTGGTTCGATCCCACTGCTGACTTCCACACCTACTCCCTCCTCTGGAATCCCCAACGCATTATGTAAGATTTAATATTCTTTTCCAATTTACCACCACAAAGTCTAATTAAACTGGGTAATGTTTATCTCACTCTGATTTTGATTTGTTTTCTCCTTTGATCAGTTTCTCTGTGGATGGCACTCCCATCAGAGAGTTCAAGAACTCAGAATCCATTGGTGTTCCATTCCCCAAGAACCAGCCTATGAGGATCTATTCGAGTCTCTGGAATGCTGACGATTGGGCTACGAGGGGTGGGCTGGTCAAGACAGACTGGACCCATGCTCCCTTCACTGCTTCCTACAGGAACTTCAATGCTAATGCCTGTGTCTGGTCTTCCGGCGCCTCTTCTTGCACTTCACAATCTCCTTCCTCTACTTCCACTTCCGACAATAATGCCTGGCTCTCGCAAGAGATGGATTCAACAAGCCAAGAGAGGATGAAATGGGTGCAGAACAATTACATGATCTACAACTACTGCACCGATACAAAGCGCTTCCCACAGGGCCTCCCTCCAGAATGTGCCAATGCCAATCAGTCCTAAAGATGGACACAAGACTCCACAATCGAGAGAGCTTGATTTTGGGCATATAGTTATTCAACTATTCTTTGATTCTTGTGTGATCTGTAAACACGAATTCTTTTGTTCTTTGTCCTTTTAGCTGTCACTGAAACAACACAGAAGGATTATTCTCTTACCCTGTAATACATAATACATATGTATACATTCTTCATGTTTGCTTTCTCAAATTGGACCCAGATTATGTTTCTCAAATGGGAAATGGATTTTATCCAAGGTCAACTCAAAATACTTAGTTACCGGACAATGGATGGAATAAAATCTAAAAATGCTTACTATCTTGAAAATGAGACTGCCTATCCTGTAGTTTGGCAAAAGATTTACTCTGTCCAGAGTGCCTCTCTGGCAACGCCATCACCTCGAAAAAAAACCGACATCCGGTGAGAAGTCAAAAAAAATTCCCACCTTTATTTTGACTTGTTTCCATTTAATATTCTTTTTCTTTTTTCTTTCCACATGTCCACTATGTCATTGTTTTGTATTGTTTTGTAGTTTACAATAAATTTCTTTGGCCCCCTTCTCAATTCTTTTATAGGGCTGCGTGGTTTGTTGAAGATTTGGAAGATAGAAACCGAAGTAAATCGAAATACCACATGGTATGATCCATCTAAGTATGGATCTCACTATGGCAACTTCATATTCAACGAAAAATTACAGATTTTCATGCAACTGGAAACATTTGTTCATCTCTTCTAGATGGCCCATTCATCCGGAGTAAATGAGAAAGTGATTTTTCTAACAAGCGGAATCTTGGCTGACCGCAATCATTCCCAAAGCAACAAATCTACCTCATAGTGACAAACAAATCTACTTCATAGTGACCGAATATTAGTGACCGAAATATTTACATCTTTAACTAATATTTCTTCAAATTAACACAAGGATATTCCACTATTGAATTGTATTCCAGCTATCTTCCCAAGGGCCAACCCACGATGAGATTGACTTTGAATTCCTGGGAAACCTGAGTGGGGATCCTTACATCCTTCACACTAATGTTTTCGGGCAAGGCAAGGGCAACAGAGAGCAGCAATTCTACCTCTGGTTCGATCCCACTGCTGACTTCCACACCTACTCCATCCTTTGGAATCCCCAACGCATTATGTAAGAATTAATATTCTTTTCCAATTTACCACCACAAGGCTAATTAAACTGGGTAATGTTTATCTGACTCTGATGTTGATTTTGATTTGTTTTCTCCTTTCAGCTTCTCTGTGGATGGTACCCCCATCAGAGAGTTCAAGAACTCAGAGTCCATTGGTGTTCCATTCCCCAAGAACCAGCCTATGAGGATATACTCGAGTCTATGGAATGCTGATGACTGGGCTACCAGGGGTGGGCTGGTGAAGACAGACTGGACACATGCTCCCTTCACTGCTTCCTATAGGAACTTCAATGCCAATGCATGTGTCTGGTCTTCTGGGGCCTCTTCTTGCACTTCTTCACAGTCTCCTTCCGAGAATAGTGAGTGGCTCTCGCAAGAGATGGATTCAACAAGCCAAGAGAGGATGAAATGGGTGCAGAAGAATTACATGATCTACAACTACTGCACAGATACAAAGCGCTTCCCTCAGGGCCTCCCTCCAGAATGTGCCAATGCCAATCAGTCCTAGAGAGTGACACGAGATTCAACATTCCAGAGAGATAGCAATTAATTTGCTGTAGTCATTCAATTATTCTTGATTCATGAGTGATCTTCACACTTGTATTCTTTTCTTCCTTCTCCTTTTAGCTGTCACTGAAACACACTGAAGGATGATTCTCTTACCGTGTAATAATACATACATTTTACAATACATTTCCTCGCAATGCTAGCTGGTACTATGCAGTTCCTCTATTCCCTCAAAAGGGATAGATGGTTAGTGGTACATTATATGCTTCATAGGGCTGCTTTGGTTAGTGGTACATTAAACCTCTGGAAGAGAATTCAATGCCAAATCAATGCTCAACTTGGAAAACATCAAGGCATGATCCATTTAAGTTAGGGGTAACATTACCCACTTCGCCGGTAATGTTGTGCCAAAAAAATTGCATCAATGCTACCAGGTGATTCCACAATAATGGAGGCAAAAGCTCTTCAAGAAGGTATGAGGTTGGCAATTTTACTCAACTGGAAGAAGGTGATATTGGAAGCCATGCATGCCTCATTGGTCGTGTGCGCGTCCGTCCATGTCACCACTTGTTTGATCTGGTATCAAATCCTGATAGTGTGTGATGGTTGAATATCCACCTGTGCCTTAACCTATAACAAATACTAACCTTGCTAACCGGGTTGCAGCCTAATTGTACTGGAAAAAGAAAAAGGAGATATTGGAATCCGATGAATAAATATATATATCATTGATAATTTGATATCCTTATTAAAAATGATCTAACTGTTACGGCTTTTAAAAAAATAAAATAAAATTGTGTTTGTGTAGTCTAAAAATAAAACCTTATGCCACCACCACCTTAGCGGTTACCTTAGATCCGATGTGTGTTTACATTATCTCCTCAACCAAAAAAACCTTAGTGAGACAATAATCAACATTTGAGTGCTATTCTTTATTAGCCTTTTCACTCTTTTAACTCTTAATGGGTGTGTTAGGTATAGGGGTGTATTGAAGCTGAGTTCAACCATGCTCGAGAACATCTTGTACTTGTTTAAGCTTGGGTCCAGCTAGCTTAAAAAATCAGGCTTGAAGCTGGGCTTGAAAATAATGGCTTGGCTCGAGCTCGTGCTTGTTCGGTTAAAAAATTATAAATTTAATATTATTATTATCACTAATATATATTATTAATATTATTTTAATAAATTTATATTACTCATGCCGAGCTCAAGTCGAACCGAGCCTCAATCAAGCCGAGCTGGATCAAACGGGGCATGGCTCGATCTCATCTTGAACATAGTTTCAAGCTCAATTAAAAAGATCGGCTGATTGAGCCAAAAATTTGAACCTTAACTCAGCTTGATCGAGCCAACGACTCAGCTTGGATACACTCCTAGTATGTTTGTTTTTTTGGTTACTGGTAAACACAACATACTCACATGCACATACATGGATACACTCCTAGTTAAGTAGTGCTTTGTAACACCCCACCTCTCTTGCGTGAGTGGTAGGGGTGTGACCTTCAATGGAGGAGGTCTAGGGATCTAATCCCACCCGGGTATGAGCACGCAAGAGCACCACTGCCCAAGCTAACCACACTACTGACAGTCTAACTCTACTAAGAATTTCCATCACCAAAATACATACATATATATATATATATATATATATATATATATATAGTGCTTTATACCTAAATTTGCACACTTGCACAATTGATTCACTTAAAAGTCAAAATGTGATTTTTATATCCTTGATAGTTTTGTATTATGCCCCTAATAAGCAAATGCCTATTCTACCACCCTCATTACAAATGCCCTTCAAATTAGTGCTTATTTGCATGTTTTACGGAACAAGATATAAAATATAAGAGTAAAATTTGATTTAACCAAAGAGACTAATAAAACAAGACTTAAGACAAACAACTCTGTGGGCTCGTTTGATTTAGCCAAAATATCTGAAGAAATAGATCAGTAGACAGCAAAACCAAACGACAACGCAAAATAATAGACAAAACGTTTTTATAAAGCTGTGTTTCGTAACATCATCTTAAATTGTAGCGCCCCGAATTTCACATGCACTGTTCATGTGAATAGGGCAGTGAATAGTGCCATGAATAGTATCTACGGCTGAATGCCTAAGGTATGGTCTTGAACGATTCTCAACGAAAATGAGGGATTGGTTTTCAACTTTTTTTTAACAATATATGTTAATGTGTATTAAGATCATAGGAATGTTTTCATAGGTTATGAGTGTTGAGAATAAAATGTGGAAAAGGTTCTAAGTGTTAAAAAAAGTGAAATCTCTAAATGACCTCAACTTGAGAGAAGTCTAGTTTTCACATATCTTATCGGAATCGGGTGATTCTTGAGCCATTAGAACCGTATTGGAACCCCCTTCGAAGTTCATGTTTAACATTTTTCCATATTTTGAGTCTAGGATAAGTCAAATATGAGTTTTTCATCATTTTTCCGTTGAATTTTCTGACATAGTCACCTTTATGGCCACTTTGGACCATGAATGAAGAAGAACTAAGAGTTTTGTAAAACATAAAAGTTGTTCCCCTTTCAAAGACAAGTCTGACACAAGTTAAATCGTCAAAATCCGATGACCGAGTCAAAAGTTATGGTCGAAATACCAATCTACAAAAATCCGGACAACTCTCAGGGATTTGGACGATCGGTCGTCCCAAGACGACGATCGATCGTCAGGAACCCAGAAATCTGGGTAGCTTTCGGGAACATGGATGATTGATCGTCCCGACTAATGATCGATCGTCAGAGCGTGATTTTGATTTTTTAAAGGCCCAAAAATGAGGGTTTTTAACCCCTTCACCTATAAATAGGGGGGGCTGGAGGTTTTGCTTACCCTAAACCTAGAAAGGAAAAAGAGAGAAAGGAAGGAGAAAAGAAGAGATCCCAAAGGAGGTTTTGGATTGGAGAGAAGGTGGAGCTCAAATCAAGCTTGGATCTTCAAGCTAGGATCTTCCTCCACTCAAGGTCGTGTCTCCTTCTTCCTCAAGGTTGGATCCTTCTACATCAAGAGGGGTTTTCAAACAAAGGTTTTCTCCAAGATCAAGCTTTGATCTTCAAGGTTAGTACACCCTACTAACTAGCTTAGCAATAACCTAGATTTCTCTTTTGAAAATGATGATTTTGATCTTTTATTTTTCCTCCCCTTGAAATATATTATTTTCCCTAAAGATAAACAAGATAAATGTGAATGGTGGGATGTATGAATGGATGAGAGGTTGAGGCAATTGGATGCCATATGGATGTGATATGTTATGTGTGATGAAAAAATGGTAGATGAGCATTTCAAGCATAATGAATACACCCTATGTGGTTTGATGAAACGTATGCACTAAGAAATGGAAAAGAATGACTATGAATGTGTTGCACGCTATGTGTTCGAGGAAATGCATGAATGAGTTGTAAACTAAAAACTAAGAAATTATGGATGACATAAATGGTGCATGCAAGGTGTTTGATGAAAGACATGTATGAAAATTAAAACGTTAAATCAAGACTATTAAATGCATGAAATGTGGGGTTTTACCTAATTAGTGATGTTGACCAAATGCTAGGTATATGTACTAAATTGCTCACATGCTTATCGACGAAGTTGAAATGCTATATGTTGCCTCAATCTTTTCATGTCATCACTATGCTCACAAATTTTCACACACTACACGTATGCATGCATGAACTGAGGATTTCAAGTGTATGTATATAAGAAACAATAAGAATAAGAAATGTGATTCATGCAACGAATGATAAAGTCGGATATCGGGCCGGTCAAGGGTAGGGCATACCCTAAGATATGCCATACCTGGCTTACAAGGAAAACAAGACAGGAACAAGTCAAGAACAAGTCAAGAAAAGAATTAAGAAACGTAAAACATGGAAGGATGTTAGTGTACTAAGACCAGGTACGGGCACTAACATATGTTCCTCAGTAAGCATGAAATGATACTAGTGTACTAAGATCAGGTACAAGCACTAGTATCTGTTTCCAAGACATGAATAACATGAAAGTATGCTAGTGTACTAAGACCAGGTACATGCACTAATATATGTTTCCAAGACAAGCATGAAAGGGTGTTAATGTACCAAGACCAAGTACGGGCATTAACATCTGTTTCCAACAAGTATGAGAAGATACTAGTATACTAAGACTAGGTACAGGTGCTAGTATCTGTCTCTAAGCAAGATTAAAGAAATATGGAAGGATGATAGTGTATTAAGATCAGGTACAGACACCATCATCTGTTCCCATGCAAGCAAGATTGTAAGAAACTCACGAGCAAGTTAACAATAAGACATGCATGATTCTCGCAACACAAGAACTAATCTAATAAGAGGTGTAAGGTAACTACTAGATGCATGAGACGTATAAGGAACTCACGAGGTAAAGGAAAACACATTGGGTTAAAGCATGATTTAATATAATATGTTCAAGTTTACATTGTTATTTTGTCTTAGCTTCCGCACTCTGATTTTGTATATGTGATGATGAACAGTACCATGCATGTTATATTATCGTTATTACTATTGTTAGCTAGTAGCTTGTATTCGCTGAGTATTCCATACTCAGCCATACATATTGATGTCGGCAGGTACACAGTTCGATACATATGCTCCGGGTTCACAGATCGAGATAATTCATGGAGAGTAAGAGTTGTTCGGGATGTTCTTGAGGACGTTAGGGGTCTTGATATGTGGCTTTAGGATTGGGTTGAGTGAGAGAGACATGTATTTTGGGATTTACTTTTGGGGGGATTTTCACATGGGCTTGAGTTGGTAACTCAAGTATTTGTACCATTTGTAAGTATTGTATTTTATTCAGTCGTTCGTTTATGTTAACGCTTGAAAGTACATTTATTTTTAAAATTTGCATGTTCACTATTTGTCATGCTTTGGATACTCCTTGTAGGAAGATTTAAGGTTAAGTTACGTCACCAAAGTATCCTAACTCGTAAGGGGTATTTTGTGACGTTACATAAATCATCTTATTGCAGGGGCAATTGATGTCATTTAAAAAAAATATACTTTTTATTGGGTAGCCAATTCAAATATTCTCATCACATCCTAAATACGTACAATCATTATGAAAGTCATTATCATCCTAGTCTAATTACATTCATTAAAAAAATCATTCATATCCCTTAGAACCCCATCTACCAACACAACAAAATAATAATAATAATAATAATAATAATTGTGTATTAAGCTCAAACATCAAGACATCTATAATTCATAAAGGGAAAAAAAGTAGTAAAAATGAAAAAAAATCTTTATTTTGCCGTCTACCCTCAATAGACTCGTACTTCTTTTCTAAAAATCTGACATTTTTTTAAACGTGGGTGTCTTTTTTGTCATTTTTATAGCAGTAGATGCACTATCAAACAGTTTAAAACGTAAAAAACGTCTACTCTCAATAGATGTATAGACAAATAAATCCAAAATTTAGAGATTCCAAACAACACTTTACTTTTCTAGAATTTATCTAGATAGTTATTATTAGATCAGAGAAGAGCCAACAAAACTCTCCCTAGAGTGTAAAATATTTCACATGTGCTTATTTGTGTTTTTAAATATTTTTCAATTGGAAAATGCTGGTGAGACCGCAAAGGGTCAAGACCACACCGAGACCATGCATGTGATGCACGGATCTCAAAATTTCAAAAATGGATTTAATGAAATTTTGAGATCCATGCATCACAAGCACGGTCTCGGTGTGGTCTCGGACCTTTGCGGTCTCAGTAGTAAAGTCCGTTCCAACTTGTCTTACCTTTAACCAGAAGAGTTATTTATCTAGGGAGCATCGTGAACAAGCTGAATTAGAGCCACAAAAATCTCTTCTAACTTAACCGGGCCTGATCAAAACCTCAAAGGTTCAAGCCCAAGCTTGGCCCATCGATACCCCTAATCTAGGGGTTGTTAAGTTCCTTAACGTCTCTTTTGTGAGCCCTAAAGCACATCTATCTGTAAGGTTAGGTACACAAATAATAAGGTATTACTTTTATTTCAAATGCGTGAAAATGCTAGAAGACCCTAGTTGACCATCTCTCTAGGCGCCTGTTAACAACGCATTTATCATTTTTGGGAATGCTAGGTCCATTTACCTTTAAAAAAACTAATTTTTTTGTCTTTTTCCCAAAATGTATAGAAAATGAAAGAGGACATAATATTCACCTTACTAATACCCAAATGGGAAATAGTTAACGTACCTGAGAAATGATTTTAAAATTCAAGGCTGGACCTCATTGGTCCATGCACCCATCTCTTAAATACCCACTAATTGTGGTTGTGGTGAATATTTAAGAAGGGGACATATCCAATAAGGTCCAATCTTGAATTTTAAAACTCATTTGTCACGTATGAATCAGTGCTTTACAGCTATCACGCTGACCCTTCACTTTTTTTTTTTCCTATCATTTTTTTTTATTTTTTACATCACTTTTCAGTTGTTTTAGTATTTTTAAGGGAGTGGGTTAGCTATGCGGAGGTGGGGCGAGACCAGAGGAAGCAGCTTTCCCACTTTCTTCAAAGTAATTTCACTCTCTGGAATTGGTGGAATATTATCAGATGACAGCTTTTATTTTGCCAACTGCGCACAGCTCAACTCCTCCCACTCGAACTCACTTTCCAGTGCCCTTCTACTATTCTCCCTTCCCTTCTCACTTCTATAAATTGATACCCAAATTCCCAACTCTTAAGTCCCATTCAAATCTCTTCACATCCTCTAAACACCACCAACGATCAGATACACAATGGCTTCTTCTTCGGTGGTACTGTTGCTTCTTTCACTCCTAGCTAGCTCTATTATGGCTGCCTCCGCTGCTAACTTCTACCAGGACTTTGACCTCACTTGGGGCGATGGTCGTAGCAAGATCCTCAACAACGGAGATCTTCTCACCTTGTCTCTTGACAAATCATCCGGCTCTGGCTTCCAATCCAAGAGCGAATACCTCTTTGGAAACATTGATATGCAGCTCAAGCTCGTTCCTGGCAACTCTGCCGGCACCGTCACCGCCTACTATGTAAGTCTCTTTTCTCTTCTTATACTCTATATATTTATGTTCATAAACTATAATGAAAGTTCTTCAAATTAACACAAGGATATTCCACTATTGAATTGTATTGCAGCTATCTTCTCAAGGGCCAACCCACGATGAGATTGACTTTGAATTCCTGGGAAACCTGAGTGGTGATCCTTACATCCTTCACACTAATGTTTTCGGGCAAGGGAAGGGAAACAGAGAGCAGCAATTCTACCTCTGGTTCGACCCCACAGCAGACTTCCACACCTACTCCCTCCTCTGGAATCCCCAACGCATTATGTAAGAATAAATATTCTTTTCCAATTTACCACCACAAGTCTAATTAAACTGGGTAATGTTTATCTGACTCTGATGTTGATTTTGATTTGTTTTCTCCTTTCAGCTTCTCTGTGGATGGTACCCCCATCAGAGAGTTCAAGAACTCAGAGTCCATTGGTGTTCCATTCCCCAAGAACCAGCCTATGAGGATATACTCGAGTCTATGGAATGCTGATGACTGGGCTACGAGGGGTGGGCTGGTGAAGACAGACTGGACACATGCTCCATTCACTGCTTCCTATAGGAACTTCAATGCTAATGCCTGTGTCTGGTCTTCTGGCACCTCTTCTTGCACTTCACAGTCTCCTTCCGAGAATAGTGAGTGGCTCTCGCAAGAGATGGATTCAACAAGCCAAGAGAGGATGAAATGGGTGCAGAAGAATTACATGATCTACAACTATTGCACTGATACAAAGCGCTTCCCACAGGGCCTCCCTCCAGAATGTGCCAATGCCAATCAATCCTAGAGAGGAGCAGAAGACCACAATCCAACTATTCTTTGATTCTTGTGTGATCTCTAAACACGAATTCTTTTGTTCTTTGTCCTTTTAATTAGCTGTCACTGAAACAACACAGAATGATTATTCTCTTACCATGTGATACATAATAAATATACATTCTTCATGTTTGCTTTCTAATAATATTGGACCACCAACCTAATCACTAAAGAGCAAGAAACCAAAGGAATAAAAACTCAGTCTACCAAATACGGAAGAAACCGAAGAAGTAGAAACTCTGCAATCTACCCATAAGAAGAAGTCTACCGATACCAAAACACTTACAAAGGAAACTTGCCAAACTGAAAGGAACTAATTTAGTAACTCAGAATCCTACACGATCGAAACAGATCAGCAAGACCTAATTGTAAAGGTGTCTATATATGCTGTATTTTATTAAGTTCAATACAATTAAGAAAGGTTCAAAAACAGAGTTCTTGTATTCTGAAATTGTTTAATCACATGCAGTTTTCAAGCATAACAGCCCTGATTATCCCTATACTTTAGGTTACAATACATTTTTTGGCAAGGCTGGTCCTAGGCAGTCAGCGGCGGAGCCAGGAAATTTTCGTTGGGGGGGCCGAAATACGTGTATAAAAAATTTAATGAATTTAAGGGTATGGAGCTTGGGGGTTTGGGGGCATAGCCCCCAAGAAATTTTTTTTTGGGTAATTTCTTTTTTTTGGAGAAAATTTTGTCCCAATTATACCCTTGAGGTCGCCACATGTGCTTATTGATACCACTTAACTGTGATTAAGATTCACCCACCTATATCCTTAATTTTTAAAAATGATACCAATTTTTTTTTTCTAAGGTTAAGTAGGTGAACCGTGGTGAACTAATTCCTAAGGTTAAAAAATTTTCAATCTTAAAAAAAAAAAAACCAAGGATAAGTCTTTGAACCATAGTGATTTTAACCATAGTTAATGGGTGTCAATAGGGACATGTGGCAACCTCAAGGCCATCACCGGACTGCATTGGGGGCACTACATATAGGACAAAAGATTGGGGGGGCCACTGTGTATATAAGACAAAAACATTAGGGGGGGCAGCTATACTAAAAAAATTTAAAAAAATTAGGGGACCCACTATTTAATACTACTAGAAGTAGGAATTGCAAAAAATTTGGGGGGGGCCATGGGCACCCCCCCCCCCGGCTCCGCCCCTGTAGGCAGTTCTCAATTCCTTCAAAAGGGATACATGGTTAGTGGTACATTACAACTCTGGAAGAGAATTCAATGCCAAATCCGCATATCATTGCCAAATCAATGCTCAACTTGAATAACCACATGGTATGATCCAAGTATGGATTTCACTATGGCAACTTCATATATTCCACCAAAAACAAAGATTTTCTTGTGGAAATGTTTTCACAATGCTATTGCAGTAAACACAAACTTGAGAGAGGGTTGACGGGTTGAACCAGCATTCTTCATAGGCAAGAAGCACTGGAAACATTTGTTCATTCATCAGGAGTAAATGAGGAAGATGATTTCTAATAGGTGGGAATCTTTGCTGACTGCAACCATTCCCAAAGCAACCAGAATGGCACACCTAAATTAAATGGCCATCATAGTTTGGAATATATAATGATTTGGCTTTCAATCAGCGAAAAACAGATCCCTTAGTTCATGGAAATGAAATCTGGCCAATGATACAGCAAGCACCACTGATGAAGATAGATCTCCTAATGTGCATTGAACTTCTCAATGGCAGCCTCCAGATTTTGGATAGGGAAATATCAATTGGAATGGCTCAGATTTACTATCAACAGATGCAACTGGAATTGGTGTTATTGCTACGAATTTCGCAGGTAAAGTTGTGGCAAAAAATTGCATTGATGTTACCAGGTGATTTCAAAATAATAGTGGACGCAAAAGCTCTTCAAGAAGGTATGAGGTTGGCGATTTTGCTCAAATGGAAGAAGGTGATATTGGAAGCAACGATTGCCCCATTGGTTGGAGTTCGGATGGGCAACAGCGCACGCTGTTGCCCCTTTGTATCTTACAAAGGAGGGCCCTATTTCCAACAAGGGTAAACTGGGAATTAAAAAAAAGGCCCCCTATTTTTTGTAAGAAACAAAGGGGCAACAGCGCGCTATTGCCCCCCTAACTCCATTGGTTGTCTGTGGATGTCACCACTTGTTTGATCCGGGATCAAATCTCAATAGGGTGTGATGGTTGAATATCGATGCCTTAACCTATAATAAATACTAACCTTGCTAACCGGGTTGTGGCCTAATTGTATATCACTTAACCGAAAAAAGAAAAAGAGATATTGGAATCCTATGTAAAAAATATATATATATCATTAATATCCTTATTAAGAACTAGTGTGTGCCACGTGCGAAGCACGTGAGAGAGAGGGAAAGGAGATAGAGATAGGGAAGAGAGACTCTAGTGAGG
This sequence comes from Tetracentron sinense, assembly GCA_015143295.1. Taxonomy (NCBI): domain Eukaryota; kingdom Viridiplantae; phylum Streptophyta; class Magnoliopsida; order Trochodendrales; family Trochodendraceae; genus Tetracentron; species Tetracentron sinense. The sequence continues at coordinate 30,521 of JABCRI010000395.1, read as the reverse complement.
GAATTTTAAAATTTTTTATTTCAAAATTTTAACTTAAAATGATAGAATAGTGGGTTGAAACTATCTCATAACATATGTCCCTATTTTTTCTCTTGAACGTAGAGAGGATGTGCATCTTTGTTGAGAGACCAATGAGGGAGCATGAGAAAATATAAGGATATTGATTTGAGGGAATCGTGAAGATATCAAGGGATTATTGTTAGTTGTAGTTGATATTACTTCAATACCCTACTAAATTTTCTCATGTAAAATAAGATAACATAATATCTTAATTAGATACCATAAATTTGGGACTCATTAAGAATATTAGAAAAAAAAATCAACCAACGTTTTACCCCATTTCTCTCATTATACTAGTAAAGATAAAATAAGATAACATAATATCTTAATAAGATAAAATTAGGACTCATTAGGAATATTAGAAACAAATCAACCCACCTTTTTACCCCACTTCTCTCATTATATTATAATAATAGTAGAGATGATCCAATTGTTATGACTTTTAGAACAAAAATGAAAATTGTGTTTGTATAGTATTAAATTAAACCCTTAGTGAGACAATAGTCCAACATTTGACTGGCATTCTTTTATTAGCCTTTTCACTCTCTTAATGGATAGTATACGGGTGTATTCAAGCCTGAGTTGAGCCATGCTCGAGCTCATCATGTAGTTGTTTAAGCTTGGCTCGAGCTCGATCTTGAAGCTCGTCTTGAAAATAATGGCTTGGCTCGAGATTGCTCTTGATTTGTTAAAATTTTTTTTTTATTATTTTAAAAATTATTATTATTATAAATACTATATATTATTATTATTATAAATACAATATATTATTATTATTTTAATATATTAATAATACTCAAGCCAAGCTCAAGTCGAACTGAGCCTGAGTCAAATCAAACGGGGGCACGACTCAATCTCGGCTTGAACATAGTTTCAAGCTCGATTAAAATCGGTTGATCGAGCCAAAAAATTTGAGCTTAAACTCAGCTTGATCGAGTCAACGAGCTAATTTGGATTGGTTAAACTCCTAGTTTTTTTTTTTTTAAGTTAATGGTAAACACAATGGATACACTCTTCGTTAAGTAGTACTTTGTAACTCTGCACACTTGCGCTATTGATTCACTTAAAAGTTAAAATGTGATTTTTATATCCTTAATAGTTTTGCAAATTACAAGTAGGCCCTCTATAACTTCATAATTTCTAATAATTAATAAATTTGTAAGGAACTAACTTGGTTCTATAGTGTGTAATTAATAATCTCTTATACTTGTTATTTAATAATTTTTTAAGAAAGTTCTAGTATATTATTAATCATAAAAGTGGTTTTTATGTTATATTAATACATAGTTATATAAATCCTATAAACACTTTATGGTGGATTAGGTATAGGAAGAGAAAGGGATAAATATTATTTTAGATATTTTGGTTATGTAAAATAAATTGTCATATATAGTATAAAGTTTTAGAAATTATAAAGTATTATAGTGCAAAAGAAAGCCCGACAACATGAAGAATCATTTATTTAAAAAGACATTAAGATGTTTTTTATATGTTAAACGATACAAGTACAACAATCTTTTTTGTATTTTTGATAATTTCAAATGTCCTTAACTTGTTCAATGGGTTAGCATAAAATCATTTGCTTTTTGATTTTTTTTTTTAAAATGCTAGCCTTATACATTTGTATTTATATAAAGCTTATATTGAAAATACAATACATTTAAAAAATTATGGAAAGAAATTTTTTTGGACTAATATAGTGATTCTTATATATAATATTCTCTTATAATTAATATAATTTCTTTTCACCAAGTCTATTAATTACAAGAGGGTTTCCTGTACTTTAATAGTTAAAATGTAATCTTTATATCCTCAATAGTTTTGTAAATTACTTTTGTGCCCCTAATACGCAGATGCCTATTCTATCACCCTCACTACAAATGACCATGGTACGAGCACTTCTTTACAAGATCAACACCGATGGGTCTTGGCGCTCGGACTTCGGGGGTTATGGATGTATTTTCAGACACTCCAGAGGTACTCCTCTCCTTGCTATTGCAGGGGGGAAGAATGAGGGGTTTGTTATCTCCACGGAGATTTTGGCTCTTAGACGAGGTATTGAGGAGGCTGCTCAACGGGGGTATAGAAGAGTAAGAGTGGAATCAGATTCAAAATGGGCGGTGGGTGCATAAAACGTCAAGTCTTATGGCAGTAGAGGGAAATTCTCAACTTGTGCGCTATTGGTGATGCTTGTGGCAATTTTGATTTCATTGAAGTTTTCTTTGTTCCCCCTGAAGTGAATCGGGCTGCTGATTTTTTGTCTAAAATGTGTAACCATGTTATTGAGATAGGTTTGGCCCGGAATTGTTTCCGGTTGGCCTTGCTAAAATTATCCGTGAGGATAAGCAAGGGCATCATTTTTTGAGGTTGTAATATTCTTCATTTTTGTGTTATGCAGGTAAGGGTCTGCCTAACCCTGGCTTTCTTTTTCCAAAAAAAAAATTACTAGCACTTCTTTGGAAGGCATATTTTATTTGGGAATTGTTCAGCGTATTTTTCCGTTCTTGTTGATTAGAGTCTTCTTATCATACATCAAACTCTAACTTAATGCCACCCTAATCAAAAGGGCCCAAAATTCAACGTTTAAGATTTAAGAATCACATATCTTACAAAACTTTGTGATGGGGTTTTCACCAGTTGTCACTATATAGAAATTAGATTTGAGACGTTGGATTTTTTTTTTTGGTTAAAACGATTTCATTCCATAATTGAGGATACAAGAGAGATTTGCCTCTCCGCATGAGGATTCGGATTAAGTTTCCTCAACCTTTCCATAAGGGCTTTGGGTGTCCCAAATCCAACAAGTCATAATATTAAGTTTTACAATTGGATGCAAGGTTTTAAAATCCTGTTGGGATTTCATGAAATCCCGATTCCTTCCAACCCCAACCCCACCAATATTGATATGGTTAGGATTTCGGAAAATACAATTTCGGTCGGGATTTCAAAAATTTCGGAAATTTGATTTTAAATAGCTTTTCTTATATTATTTTTTATTAAAATTCTGAAATATTCTGAAATATATTTTAGAAATTTATATATTTATTTTAAAAATAAAATAATAATATTTATATAAATATATTAAATTTTAATAAAATATTATTTTTAACATATATTTTTAATAAAATATTAATAAAAAAAGAATCGGAAATCCCACCAAGATAACGAAATTTTCGAGATTTTGGTTTGGGTTGAACGACCGAAATCACCGATAATATTGGGATTTCAAACCTTGATTATTATTTTTTGGTTGAAGGTAACAACACCACTAGGCGAAGCTAGAGGCAATAGAAGGAGTAGACATAGCATAATATGTGCCAGAAGTTTAAGGAATGTTATAGTTGCTGAAAAACGGTTGTTTCTTTAACTGAATGTACAATTAACTATTAATATTAGGGCTGCACTCATGGCAAGCTAGCTCAACAGTTGGGCTCATTTGAGCCAAGCTTAAATTGACATTTTAGGCTCAAATGAATCCAATCAAGCTTTTATTTAAGTACGAATGTTTAAACAAGTCAAACTCAAAAAAGATCCTGTTTGATTCAACTCAGTTCATTTAAGGATCAATTTGGCTTGAACTTGACTCAACTCAAATACATAAATATATATCTCTCTAGTCTTTGGATGGAATGACTATCCTTAAATCTTATTTTCGTATATGAATGTATTAATTTATTATAGTCTCTTGTATTATAATTTATTAGTAAACATTTTTACTAAAATTATATAAATTAAATAAAATAATTTTGTGAATCAAGCTTAAGCCAATCCAAGCTTAACTCAGCTTAAATAAAGTTCGAGTCAAGCTCATTCAAGGCAAACTCGAGCTCAAACTTGGCAAAGCTCGGCTCAGCTCGGGCTCGAATACAGCTCTAATCAACAGCAAATCCATGTTTCCTATCATGCGGGGTCAGTGGAAGAATCAGTGCTTTACAGCTATCACGCTGACCCTCCCCTTTTTTTATTTGCACTTTTCAGGTGTTGTTTGACCTTTTAAGGTCTTACAGCTATAAGAGAGGTTGGTGGGGCTGTTTTAGTATTTTAAGGGAGTGGGTTGGCGACTAGGCCAAAGGAAGCAGCTCTCAACTTTCATCAAAACCGTGTCCCCGTATATTTCACACTGTTGAATTATCAGATGACACCTTTTATTTTGCCAACCGCGCACAGCTAAACTCCTCCCACTTGAACCTTCTTCTGTTCTACCTTCCCTTCTTTCACTACTACTATAAATTGCTGTACCCACATTCCCATCTCATCACTCCCACATTCAAATCTCTTCACACCCAATTAACAACACTCTCAGTCTCAGACACACAATGGCTTCGTCTTCGTCGTTCAATCTTCGCAATTCAGTGATGTTGTTTCTTTCAATCCTGGCTTCCTCTCTTATGGCTGCCTCTGCTGCTAACTTTTACCAGGACTTTGACCTCACTTGGGGCGATGGTCGTGCCAACATACTCAACAACGGTGATCTTCTCACTCTGTCTCTTGACAAAGCGTCTGGCTCCGGCTTCCAATCCAAGAGTGAATACCTCTTCGGAAACATTGATATGCAGCTCAAGCTCGTTCCTGGCAACTCTGCTGGCACCGTCACCGCCTACTATGTAAGTCCCCTGATCTATTTAACCATTTCTCTTCTTTTCTTTTGGGTACCTCACCTAGCTACTCTATATGTTTATCTTTACTATTATGTAAGTTCTTCCAAATTAACACAATATTCCACTATTGAATGGTATTGCAGCTATCTTCTCAAGGGCCAACCCACGATGAGATCGACTTCGAATTCCTGGGGAACTTGAGTGGTGATCCTTACATCCTCCACACTAATGTTTTCGGGCAAGGCAAGGGCAACAGGGAGCAGCAATTCTACCTCTGGTTCGATCCCACTGCTGACTTCCACACCTACTCCCTCCTCTGGAATCCCCAACGTATTATGTAAGACCCCATCCACCCTTCTAATATTCTTTTCTAATTTCCCACCAAAGTCTAATTAAACTGGGTAATCTTTTATCTCACTCTGATTTTGATTTGTTCTCTCCTTTGATCAGTTTCTCTGTGGATGGCACTCCCATCAGAGAGTTCAAGAACTCAGAATCCATTGGTGTTCCATTCCCCAAGAACCAGCCCATGAGGATCTATTCGAGTCTCTGGAATGCTGACGATTGGGCTACGAGGGGTGGGCTGGTCAAGACAGACTGGATCCATGCTCCTTTCACTGCTTCCTATAGGAACTTCAATGCTAATGCCTGTGTCTGGTCTTCCGGCGCCTCTTCTTGCACTTCACAATCTCCTTCCTCTACTTCCGACAATAATGCCTGGCTCTCGCAAGAGATGGATTCAACAAGCCAAGAGAGGATGAAATGGGTGCAGAAGAATTACATGATCTACAATTACTGCACCGATACAAAGCGCTTCCCTCAGGGCCTTCCTCCGGAATGTGCCAATGCCAATCAGTCCTAGAAAGGGACACAAGACTCCACAATCCAGAGAGCTTCATTTTTGGCATAGTCATTCAATTATTCTTTCATTCATGAGTGATCTTCACACTTGTATGCGTTTGTTCTTTCTGCTTTTAGCTGTCACTGAAACAACACAGATGGATAATTCTCTTAGTATGTAATATAAAAAATTTACATTCTACATCTTTGCTTTCCAAATACCTTAGTTACGGATCAATGCACGGAAAAAGGAAATAAGACATGGAAACCATTCAAATGCCCAAATGACTTTCAAGTGGAACAGCCCCGCTTATCTTGAAAAAAAAACAAGATATAATGAAGTCTTTCTATCCATAAGAGTATATATCTCCGCTAATACGGCAGCTTTCAATTCATTTTAAAGGGGTAATTGATTAGTGGTACATGAGATGCTTCAGGCCGCTTGGTTTGTCGAAGATTTTTTGTGTTTTTTAGTTAAACTCAATATCATCACAAGGTGATTACTGAAGGCAAGAAAAGAAACACACACGCACACAGAGTGAAACTTGGCAACAATGCCCTTTGTAGCTCCGAGCTACAAAGGATCAATAGTTGTCTTACATATCAAAATCCAATGCCATTAGGCCCTACCTAGGATCATAACAAATGATAATGCTAAAATGGCCGTTAAGGAAAATGTCAAGAGAAAACTGCAGATATAATAAATGATGAAAGAGAGTTACTCTTTCAAAAAATTATTTAAATAATAATGTTTGGGACCTGTGCTTCCACGTTTGAGAAAGAGATGTCATTTTCTCTGAATCTTGAACTCCATCTTCTTTCTTTCCCCTCTCGTAACTTCTCTGCAACTCTCATTGAGTTGGATATCAACGACTAGTGAAGATAAATGGTGAAAGAAATCGAAGCCTGACACCTGAATTCACAATTAGTCAAATAAAGCGGTACAAATTTTGTTGAGAAAAGAAAGGAGCCAAATCATGTCCGGTTATCACCGGATTTGGCAAATCCGGTTATCACCCCTAGAGGTCACCACATGTCTCCTTTGACACCCCCTTAACAGTGGGTAAGGTTCACCCACCCCAGGGATCACCCACCCATTTTTTGTTTTTTTTTTAAATAATAATTATTTTTTTAAAATTAAAAAACTGTTTTTAATATTTAAAAAACTCCAAAAACAGTTTTTTAATTTTTTTTAAAAAATTAATACTTTTTATTAAAAAAACCCTAAAATGAGTGGGTGAACCCTAGGGGTGGGTGAACCTTACCCATGGTTAAGTGGTATCAAAGGAGACGCGTGGCGACCTCTATGGGTGATAACCGGATTTGGGTGTCAAAGGAGACACGTGGCCTCTATAGGTGATAGCCGGATTTGCCAAATCCGGTTATCACCCTAGTGCACCCTAGTCAACCCTGCGACCTAGCCCTAGCCTAGCCCTAAGCCCCTCGGGCTTAAACCTTTAGTCAAGGCCCCTAGGGCCTACGCCCTTAGTTTGGGCCCAAAGGGGCCTAAACTTTCATAAACCTCACCAGTACCTCATGCATGCTGGGCTAGGCTTCATTCTGAGTGAAAACCAATAATGGCGGTAGAGTTTCTACCTCCATTACCTTATTAGCCTAGGATGGGAATGGCGGTACTGCTTCTACCGCCATTCCCAGTTTTTGTTTTTTCAGCACGCAACTGCTCCCCCAGTGTGCAGGCATGCGTCTGGCAAGCCAAGGGCAACAGAGAATGGTATTGCAGCTATCTTCTCAAGGGCCAACCCACGATGAGATCGACTTCGAATTCCTGGGGAACCTCAGTGGTGATCCTTACATCCTCCACACTAATGTTTTCGGGCAAGGCAAGGGCAACAGAGAGCAGCAATTCTACCTCTGGTTCGATCCCACTGCTGACTTCCACACCTACTCCCTCCTCTGGAATCCCCAACGTATTATGTAAGACCCCATCCACCCTTCTAATATTCTTTTCTAATTTCCCACCACAAGTCTAATTAAACTGGGTAATGTTTTATCTCACTCTGATTTTGATTTGTTCTCTCCTTTGATCAGTTTCTCTGTGGATGGCACTCCCATCAGAGAGTTCAAGAACTCAGAATCCATTGGTGTTCCATTCCCCAAGAACCAGCCTATGAGGATCTATTCGAGTCTCTGGAATGCTGACGATTGGGCTACGAGGGGTGGGCTGGTCAAGACAGACTGGACCCATGCTCCTTTCACTGCTTCCTATAGGAACTTCAATGCTAATGCCTGTGTCTGGTCTTCCGGCGCCTCTTCTTGCACTTCACAATCTCCTTCCTCTACTTCCGACAACAATGCCTGGCTCTCGCAAGAGATGGATTCAACAAGCCAGGAGAGGATGAAATGGGTGCAGAAGAATTACATGATCTACAATTACTGCACCGATACAAAGCGCTTCCCTCAGGGCCTCCCTCCGGAATGTGCCAATGCCAATCAGTCCTAGAAAGGGACACAAGACTCCACAATCCAGAGAGCTTCATTTTTGGCGTTGTCATTCAATTATTCTTTCATTCATGAGTGATCTTCACACTTGTATTCGTTTGTTCTTTCTCCTTTTAGCTGTCACTGAAACAACACAGATGGATAATTCTCTTAGTATGTAATATATAAAATTTACATTCTACATCTTTGCTTTCCAAATACCTTAGTTACGGATCAATGCACGGAAAAAGGAAATAAGACATGGAAACCATTCAAATGCCCAAATGACTTTCAAGTGGAACAGCCCCGCTTATCTTGAAAAAAAAAACAAGATATAATGAAGTCTTTCTGTCCGTAAGAGTATATTTCTCCGCTAATACGGCAGCTTTCAATTCATTTTAAAGGGGTAATTGATTAGTGGTACATGGGATGCTTTTTTTTTTGGTCACTGTACATGAGATGCTTCAGGCTGCTCGGTTTGTTAAAGATGGTTTTTTTTTTTTGGTAAACTCAATAACATCACAAGGTGATTACTAAAGGCAAGAAAAGAAACACACACGCACACCGAGTGAAATTTGGCAGCAATGGGCTACAAAGGGCTAATACTTGTCTTACAGATCAAAATCCATTGCCACTAGGCGCCACCTAGGATCATAACAAATGGTAATGCTAAAAAGGCCGTGAACTAAAAAGTCAAGAAAAAGCTGCAGATATAATAAATGATGAAAGAGAGTTACTCTTTCAATAAATTATTTAAATAATAATGTTTGGGACTTGTGCTTTCATAACAAATGATAACGCTAAAAGGGCCGTTAAGGAAAAAGTCAAGAAAAAGCTGTTGTAACACCCGAACCCAGGGAATAGGGGTAATTTCGACATTTTTCGTATTTAAAGTAAGGGTATAGTTTTATTTTTATTTTTTTAAAATTTAAGAAATTTATCTTTTGAAAATGTTTCTACAATCCTTACTTTTCCAAAAAGACCCTTGAACCACAAGAGATGTCTTAAATATCTAAGAGGGCAAATGGATCATTTATCTTATTATGAGGAAATAAGAAGAGAACGTGAGTTCTCTTCTCTTTCCCTCATTTTTTCCTTCTTTATGCTTCTTCTCTCTCCCCTCCCATTTCCTTCTTGCCCTCTAAGACCATAGCACCATTGGCGTCACCACTGCCGACCGACACCTATCACTGGCTAGCCTCGCCGCCGGCCAGCCCTGGTTTGGACCAAAACCCACTTTGAAAACCTCTATAAACCCCCATTTTCTTAGTGCTTTTTCAACCTTAAGCAAAGATTAAGTTTTCGAGAGCAAGTTAGGAGCTAAACGACGCTTCGAATTGATGAGTTTTCCATCCAAGTTATTATCCTTTATGTCTTTATGAACATGTGACATAATGTGAATCAAGCTTGATTTTTGTAATTTGAGCATGAATTACTTTCATTTCTTGCGACTAAACATGTTCTTGGGGTGTAAGAATGTTGGGAAAAATTATTAATTGAAAGAAAGTGGTGAGAATTGAAAAGGGGTAAAAACGAGGGTTTAGGTTAACACACAAATTTGGGGCTTTTTGTTGTAAATCATTTAGTTTGGTAAAATTGATTGATATATAATAAATTAAGTATATAAAAGAGTGGGAAATGATTTCTATTGAATTTTACAAGTTTATTTGATGGTTTAAAATTATTAAAAGTATTATGGAAACCTTAGAAAATGACCTACCACGAATTTTGAAATGATGAGTTTACTTCTATTTGAATGCTTTCAATTTTAAATAAACTTTTTTGTGAAATTAGAGTTGGAAAGCCATGAATGGTTGTATATGTGTTATGTCTTAGGAGAGGACTTGCTACTGGAAGTTGACCCGGGGAGCTCCGGTGCTAGCTAAATTTATCCGATCAGGTGAGTGAATACCTACTATAGAAATTTTATTGAAATAAATTGAACTCGTGAATATGTTTATGGAACGTTAGTAGTATGAATACATGTTTATGGAATCATGGGCATTACGAAGAAAGTGAATATGGAAATGAAATGTTGGGTAGTATGAATGTGTATTTATGTACTTCTACGAATTAAGAATTATGCAAAGTAAGTGACGATAAAAGCCAAGTATCTTGAAAATTTCTCAAGCCGCTGGGAATAGGGCTACCTATAAGGTAAGCGCCCAGATGGAAAGATGATGTACTGGAAATAGGGCTACCAAAAAGGTAAGCACCCAGGTAGAAAGAGTATGTACTGGGAATAGGGCTACCAAAAAGGTAAGCACCCAGGTAGAAAGAGTATGCACTAGGAATAGGGCTACATGTCAGGTAAGCGCCCAGATAAGAGATATTATGTACTGGGAATAGGGCTACCCATGAGGTAAGCACCTAGGGAGGAAAAGCAGAAACTGGGAATAGGGTTACCCATGGGGTAAGCGCCTAGGCAGGCAGACAGGCAGTATAAATATGTATGAAATATGATAAAGACATTATACTTTATGATGTTGCTTTTAGACTCATTATGAAGTATGGGGGAAATTATTAATGATGGTAAGTATGGTAAATGAGAAATTTGAAAGTGCAAGGATTATATTTTGTTTTTTTTAAATGAATTCTCTTATGAAACAGGTTTTACAGGTAATGTTTAAGAATTTGGAACCCTCTATTTTTAGAGGAGACTCTGCCGAATTTTTTGAAAATTTTTATGACTAATAATCCAGGTTTTATGAATCTATATTAGTTATTCATTCACTGAGCCATGTCTCACCCTGTTATTTTTTCTCATTTTCAGATTAGCAGCCACTTTTGGATAAAGAGCAGTCCTCCAAGTTTTTTTTTTGAGATCGTGCCTCGGAGTCATCTTTACGTCAGCCCAATCTAGGTCTCTTTTTGTTTCTAGACCTAGTACCCAAATTAGACTTGCAAAATTTTTTGGACTAGTATGATGGTGGATGTCTATCCACTACTCATTGAGATGTATACATATAAGTAGGTGTATGGTTGTAGTGTAGCCCACACCCTTTTGGATTAAATATGAATGTGACATGTGACATAAACTAGTATGAATGAAATGCTTTAACAGGTTTATGATCAAGTTATGTTACCCACTGGGCAGGTTCCTAATAGAGCCTTGCCTTGTGGGGTCCACTCCGTCCAGTAGGGTCTACCCTGCAGGAAGGGGTGTGATAGCTACTGATATAATAAATGATGAAAGAAAGTTACTCTTTCAATAAATTATTTAAATAATAATGTTTGGGACCTGTGCTTCCACGTTTGAGTAAGAGACACCCATTTTCTCTCAATCTTAAACTCCATCTTTTTCCTTTCCTCTCTCGTAACTTCTCTGCAACTCTCATTGAGTTGGATATCAATGACTAGTGAAGATAAATGGTGAAAGAAACCGAAGACTGAATCTTGAATTCACAATTAGTCAAATAAAGTGGTACAAATTTTGTTGGGAAAAGAAAATGATGTTGAACAATTGTGTAGTACTTCTTCCAAAAAGAAATAAAAAAATCATATACATTGGCTAAGTGAAGAGTTTGTGCCATAATTGAACTCACTTATATATATGTACACAACTACAAAGGCAGACTCATTCCGCCTATCTCATTTATTCAATTAAGTTGCTTCTTAGCTTTGTTTGCTGCAGGGGACTTGATTGATTTAGGCTACCTTGGCTTGGCTGGGATTGATTTTTTCACCTTCTTTGAATCAATTTTTGCAGGCTTCACGGTCTTAATTATTTGGAGTTACAGATTAATTTCTTTACTATTTTGGGTTGAAAGAAGCAAGGTTTGCACAACCATAATATCCCCTTAACACCCTTTTTGGTTCATCCTTTTCCTTCTCGCCATTTTCAAATAGCTTTTAAGAAGCCTTGATCTTGATCAGCTTTCCCTTTGCAGCAAATTTACAAGAAGAAGAAGAAAGACAAAGTTTAGGATTGAGAGAAAATGGCGTCTCTCTCTCAAACGTGGAAGCACAGTCCCTAAACGTTAATATTTTAATAATTTTTTGATAGAGTAATTTTCTTTCATCATTTATTATAAAGCAGTGATAGGCGTACCCGTGAATTCTATTTACAAATCTAAGGCTGGACCTCATTGGTCCGGCTCCCCCCTCTTAAATACCCACCAACTGAAGGCAAGAAGGGAAACACACACACGCACACCACACATGCAGACACACACTCACACACAGGACACACATGCAAACCGGTTTGTTGAAGATTAGTAAGATAAAAACAGGAAAAGCTGGTATTAGCTGATCTTAGGTTTTTATTTTTGGAACTCGGGGTGTCCCCAACCCTTTGGGTTCTAATCCCCGATGGTGCGACGTGTGCCCGCAACCTGCCACACCAGGTAAGTCTGGGTAAACCCTGTTAGCCTCAAGGTTATAACTCTAAGTACCCTTAATAGTTTCGATGATAGCACAATAATAGAATGATATTTATGGTTCTAATATTTCTATTTAGAATGTGTATTTTTAGAGAAAAAGAATATTAAATTATCATTCAAGTTATGAAGAATTGAAAAGCTCAAAACAATTCTACATGTTTGCTTTCCAAATACCTTAGTTACCGATCAATGGACCGAAAAATAAAATAAGAAAATGCCTACATGGAAACCATTCAAATGCCGAAATGACTTCCAAGTGGAACTGCCCCACTTATCTTTAAAAAAAAAAAGATATAATGAAGTCTTTCTATCCATAAGTGTATATTTCTCCGCTAGTACGACAGCTTTCAATTCCTTCAAAAGGGGTAATTGGTTAGTGGTACATGAAATGCTTCAGGCTGCTTGGTTTGTTGATGAATTTTTTATTTTTATTTTTTTTGGAAAACTCAATAACACCACAAGGTGATTACTGAAGCCAAGAAAAGAAACACACACGCACATCGAATGAAACTTGGCAACAATGCCCTTTGTAGCCTCAGGCTACAAAGGGCAATAGTTATCTTACATATCAAAATCCAATGCCACTAGGCTACATGACCTAGGTTAAATGGAAAAAATAAGCTAACTGGGGTTAAGTTTAACCCCAATTAGAAATCTGGTCAGGGGTCTAGAGGGTTTTTCGCAAGTCCAGAGCCAGGTTACAAAATTGTGTTTTCCAAAGTCCTACCCATATCGATATTGATGGGTTGGATGAAACCGGGATTTTGCGAAATCCCAACGGGATTTTAAACCTTGCATCTAATTGTAAGTATGATAAACTTAATATTATGACATGTTGGGTTTGGGACACCCAAACCCCTTATGAAAAGGTTGAGGAAACTTAATACGGAACCAAACCATGGTCCAAAGCCACAAATCTAATTTATAAGTAGTGACACCTGGTGAAAACCGATTCTTAAACGTTGATTTTGGCTTTTGATTAAGGTGGCAATGAGTTAGAGTTTGATGTATGATAAGCATACTCTAATCAAGAAGGACAGGAAAATACGCTGAACAATTCCCAAGTAAAATATGCCTTCCAGAGAAGTGCTAGTACCATAAGCATATATACTTCTAAACTCTCACTTTAGTAGTTACACGTCATTGTTACTGTTTAGATGGTTAAAAAAGTATTTTTTTTAAAGGAAGGTTATCTACTTCATAGGTTTAAGTTAAACAAGATATGATTAAAGTAAATACTTGAGTTATTTGAGTTATGTTAATCAAGAAGGGATGAGAATAGATTTCTATCCTAGGGGTCGTACCCGCATGATTAAGATGCTTACATACCAGACTAAGCGGGATCAAACCAGGTGTAGTTCTTCCCTGGGGATTACTGTGGTTTAGACTCGTTACGGAGGTAAGGTAGTTTAGTCTCGTTTCGGAGAGGGGTAGTTTAGACTCATTTCGAAGTGCGGATCAGTTTTGATTTTATCATGTTTTTTATTTTTGATTATTTGAATGTTTTTGGTCTTTTTTTAGTAGTTTAGGCTCATGTGTGGAGCATAAGGGGGGGGGGGGGGGCAAGCACGCTAAGGTTTTCTATTTTGGGGTTTTCTGCATATTTGAATGTTTATCTTTTTGGGTAATTTCTATTTTTTTGGTCTTTTGTATTTTATATATTTTTTTGCATTTTTTGGATAGTAGTTTTAGGCTCGTTGCGGAGCAACCAAAGTGAAGAGACTAACTAGGGTTAAGTTTAACCCTGGTTATGGTCTCAAAGTGGATGCAGGGCCTAGAATGACCTCTTACATATTCTGGACTAAATGGTGAAATAGCTACATGACCTAGGCTAAATGGAAAAAAAGAAGCTTACTGGGGTTAAGTATAACCCCGATTAGAAATCTGGTCAGGGGTCTAGAGGGTTTTTCGCAAGTCCAGAGCCAGGTTACAAAATCTAAAAACGGAGGATTACCGAGGCCTACCTCATGTGATAGTGCTAATTTCAGCATGGTTTTGGAATGTTGGCAATCACAACGCCGACATTCCAAAATAGTGTTGAATTTAATACTATTTTGGCTTTTAGGCACAAGAGGGGAGGGGGAGGGGGGGGGGGGGGGGGGGCGAGACATCTTCAGGGACTTCCCCAAAGGTTTAAGAATACTCTCGAACGATAGGGGCCTGTACAGGCTATTGTTTTGTATGAAATAAGATTTTGAAGCTATTGTTTTGCAAGAAATGAGATTTTGAAGAGGCGAAACAAGGGGATGGCAGGAAATAAAATGAGGTTAATGGAGTACCATTTTGATGCAGGGTCCCCTCACATTGCTATAACAGTGTAAAGGGGAGGCTGTTGGATATATATGCCCTCGAAAGCCAATAAAAGACTTTTCTATGTTGATTAGACAAACATCATATTCACACAACCAACTATAAAGGGTATTTATATCAATTACTGTCTCATTTGATGATGACATAAAGTTCCATAGGTAACACTGTAGGAAAATCATGCATAGGTTGCGAGGAGATGATTTTCTGGTTCCTTGTAAACCTAATATTTTTCGAAGCCTCTAGAGTACTGGTTGGGCGCCATACTTCATCATGACTTGCACATGTATAGTTCTATAAGACAGTGTGATGAATCTCATTCACAGAGAGTGTTGACTCTTGACTAACATGTGAGTATATGTAGCAAATACATCATACTAAACGGGGTCAGTAGTGGATACCCCATGGAATACACTATCGGATTGTAATAGGATTATCCATTCAACAAATTGTCCTTAGACCTGAGAGGTTAACATCTTCTCAAAATCTGTCTATACGGCTTTGATGTGCCAATCGACAATGTCCAATACACAGGACTAACTCCGGGTACGTTGGGTCATGTACACAATGTTTCGAGAAGTGTGTAAACACTCAATAAGGAATCCATTACTCCTTAATTGGAGATAATGATATCAAGGTGATACTTGTTGAACTGAACTGTTAAATCCAGTACTGGTGCTTTTCGGTAAAATGGTCTTTATCGAAGTTGATATTTTTAATAAGGAAAAGTATATATAAATATATATATGTCAGTTCTTTTCTAATGTTTCTTCAAAAGTATTTTGGAATTTCAGTTTAATGAAAAATTATTCATGAGAAAGAGTTCTATTCATAAGCTAGGAACTAGACAGTGAAATTGTTCCAATCCGGAAGCTTACAAGTGATATCAGAATATGGAAGGATTTATTTGTAAATATATTGTGAGATGGTACTTACAAGTAATTCTCTAATTTCTGGAGGTTAGTCACATTGTGTTAATAGACATCATTGTGATTGGTGGAAGTCTAGTGACAGATAAAATTCTATGATCCTAATGAAGTTTTAGGAAAGTGTTTCCTAGCAACAATGTTTCAACCAAAAGGTTAAGCATTTGGTCCTACAACTGGAAATAGGAGATCCCTTTAAACCCCACTCACTAGGACCTTCTTAAAGCTTTTAATTTAATTATTAATTAAATTAATTAATTTCTCTAAGTAATCATTATATGGTATAGTGAACCTCTAAAAGGTAAAATCACATTGGATGTGATAAACCAAATAGGTAGGACCCATTGGGGATTTTGATAAAAGATCAAAAGTGACCTTTAGGGTTTTGGAAACCCTAAGGGGCATGTGGAAGTGGGGCCCACCTAGGGTGGGACGCCCACTTCAAGAGGAAACCTTAATTAATTAGTTCCTAATTGACTCCTTATTGGATAAGGTTAGTTAGTTAGTTACTAATTAAGGATTCCCTAATTGTTAGAGATTTCATTAGTTAGTTACTAATTCAAGATTCCTTATTGGATAAGGATAAGATTAGTTAGTTACTAATGGATAAGGTTAGTTTCTTTTAAGATTAATCCTAATTGGATTAGGAGAATAATCATTAAGGAAACAATTGAGGAATCCTAATTAGATTAGGATAAGGTTGAGGTGTTATACTTGGATTGCAATTCAATTAACCAAGAACCCTATAAGTAAAGGCGGACGCCCATCTTAGGAGAATAATCAATCTCCACGTTTTCTCCTCTCTCTCCTCTCCTCAATCTCATGCCCCCTCCCTCTCCCCTTTTGAGGGTGTACGGTCACCCCTCCCCTTCTTCTTCTTAGTTGGTTTTTGATCTTGAAGAAGATCAAGAACAAATCAAGATTTATTCTTAATTGATCAAGAAATGTTATTGGATCAAAGAAAAGAAGAAAAAAAAATTAAAGAGTTGGAAATTTGGAAGGGTCATTAGCTTCCATTAGAGAAAGCTTTAAAGGAAAAAGAAGGTTCGTGTGGATCACGAAAGAGACTTCACATTTGTGAAGTTTGGCGAGTACTACTCTAACGTGAATTTGACTTAACAATTTCAAAGTCGCAAAGGTGATTGTGATTTCAACATTTATTGAATAAAATCAATTAGAATCTTAGTCAAATCTTAGGATTCGATGTATGCCCCCCAAGAACTGTTTTTCTAAAATTAAAAAGAGGCATACTTTCAGAGGCCTGATTTGTTCAAGTGGAAATGGCCCTCCCCTAAGGAATACCATGATTACCAAAGTTTCCAGAACCAAAGAGATAGTAGAAGCTTCACGGACCTTGGAGTATTTCAAAATTCCCATGAGCATGGCAATAAACCAAAATCAGAACCGGCTCCTATGCCCTTCCCATGAGCATGGATTTTCAGGAAAAAAACCAGAATCGAAACCGACACCTATGCCCTTCTGAGAATTCTAGAATATCTCAAAATTTACTCACTCCTCAGTAAATAGCTTTGAATGGTGCAAATATAAAAAACCAAAAAGATGATCATCCTCTCTCTTCTTCATGAGGATCCCCATCTCATTAAGATAAAGATAGGGGATCTCCCACTACTCTGTAAGGGGAACTGAAGATGTCCCTAGATTTGGACCAATGTTTTAAAACCCGAAAACTCGACTCGACTCGGAACCTTTCCGAGTAGAGTCAACTCGGAAACTCGGGTTAAATTCGTTCAAGTAATGACACCTAAAACTCGAAGATATATAATATTTTTCTAATACTATGTATATGATATAAATTCAAAATTAATGATAAAACATGCCTAAAATGAGATATGTAATTCAATATATAGTAAACACCTTCCTTTTGTTTCGTATTTATAATAAGGGTGGGTGGGGTGTGTTGAAAAAAAAAACATAATTTTGTCACTTTGGTAGGCTGGTTTACTCAATTTTTTGTTATAACAAAAAAAAGCACATAACTCAGGCGAGTTACTCAGTTTTCAGTGTCACTTCCGAGTTTTAGTTTTGGGTCAACTCGTCGAGTTTCAATACAGAGATTTGGACTAGGAATTAAAACAAAAGCAAGAATATAAAAGAAACCAAATGGGGAGAGGGCCCTACTCTTTGGGGCGTCCCTTGATTCTCCAAGAGGATGAGCACGATGGCTAGGGGGAGTGACCTCACAAGAAGGGCAGCCCAGGCGTGCCCTCAGGTTCAAACTCAACCACCGTAGGCCTAAGCTCTCACTTCGAATTCTCATACCCTAAATTAGCTCAAATAGGCTTAGTAATCTGACCATTTATAGAATCGAAAACTTTCTCCCACCAATTGGATTTTGAGCGAACTGTGACCATAATAACAAAGTCGGGGTTCGCGAATTTTATGTTTGCCGAATTATTCACGGATTTTGTGAATTATTCCCGAATTTCACGAATTATGCCCAAATTTTTCGCGAATTTTACAATAATTTGTTTAGTTTGACAAAGTAAAAAAATTATTTTGTATATTATAATCTAATCAAGTTGTTTGATATCTCTTTATAATTTTTATATTATTCCTGAATTTTTTGAATTTTTTCAAACTTGACCCTTATCGAATTGTTCTCGAGCCCAACTTTGTCACTATGCTTGTTTGGGGGGTCTCTTGGACCTTCCCTTGTTCCTTCTAAGATTTCTTATCTTGTTGGATTACAGGAGAGTTAGAGGCTTTGTTATCGGTTATATGGACCTTACTTCCAGCCTGTGGGCATTGGTTGGTCTATCTAGAAGGAGAGGAACAAACGTGTGTTTGACGATGTGGCCTCTTCTTTGGAGCAGGTACGACAGAGGTGCCGCTGACTTCTTATTTCTCGGTGTTCCATAAGGTCAGACTTTGACGAGTTGGGCATACAGTTCCTGATTTGAGTAGGACCTCTCGACTGCATTTTCGGGTCTTTTCCCTTTGTACTTAGCATTTATATTGTATTTTGATTTTTGAGGTAGCAATAGCTTACTTCTATTAGTTCCCTTTGGTTCACCTCTCCTTGTGAATCTATTAGCCTCATCTTATATAGCTTTTGGCTTTTTCTTATAAATTTTTATACATGTCTCAATTACTAATTAAAAAAAACATTTATTATAAAAAAATCAGTAACGCCCAAAAAATACCCTGGCCAAAACTTTGCATACTCCAAAACAACTGAAATACTTCCTTGAAAAGTTTCTAAAAATAGCTGATAAAATCCTCAACAAAAACTTAATTTAAATTACTGCATGAGAAGGCCTTTAAATAAAAACCTCATTGAAAAGTTTCTAAAAATAGCAGATAAAATCTCCACCAAAAACATAATATAAATCACCTCATGAGAAGGCCTTTAAATCTGGGAAAAAGGACTAGATTTGCAATTGTGAATACGACCATTGAGGTTGGCTATACGGAGGCATGGCATCAGCTACTTCGTGATTGATTAGCTCACGGCAGCTGGATCTTCCCGGATCTTGGATCCCCGCTCTTATACTGAGTAGAGTGTGATTCTATAAGATTCAAGCAGGAAGGAGGTTGTGTTACGTTGCCCACACCCTCTCATTTATTATTTCTTATGAGGGCTTTATAAATTACAACAATTACTTGTTCTTACTTCTTAGTACATCATACACAATTTATGTGAAAAAATAAAAAATTGACAAATGAACTCTATCTCTCTACAAGTAGGACTAGCTATATCCCGGCCTATCGCTCTCTGTGTGAAATGGTACCTAGATATCTAAGCACTTCACTTTTCTTTACTGATAACATAAGGAGTGGACCAGGGGTTCCTAGGCCTTTCCCCAAGTGGGAGGTCCTAGGTTCCATTTCTCACTCCCGCTTTGGGCCCAGTCCCATACGGGTTTACCCGAACTTACATGGTGTGGCAGGTTGCGGGCTCACGTTGCACCCTCGGGGATTAGTACCTAAAGGGTTGGGGACACCCCAAGTTCCAAAAAAAAAAAATCCTATGTTCAGCTAATACCAACTTCTCCTGTTTTTATCTTCCTAATCTTCAACAAATCGGTCTGCATGTGTGTGTTTCCCTTCTTGCCTTCAGTAATCACCTTGTGGTGTTATTGAGTTAACCAAAAAAACCAAAAAGCCTTCAAGTGGTGTTTAGTCCCATATTAGAAGTATGTCCGAGCACGTTACCCCTTATAAGTTCCATGTGGTGTGTGTGGAGTGAAACTTGTCAGCAATGCCCTTTGTTGCCCGGGGCTACAAAGGGCCAATAGATGTCTTACATATCAAACTCTAGTGCCACTAGGTGCCATTTAGGATCACGGTAACGTTAAAAGGGCCGTTAAGGAAAAAGTCAAGAAAAAGCTGCAGTATAATAAATGATGAAAGAAAATTACTCTTTCAAAAAATTATTAAAATAATAATGTTTGGGGACTGTGCTTCCATGTTTGAGAGAGAGACGCCATTATCTCTCAATCCTAAACTTCGTCTTTCTTCTTCTTCTTGTAAATTCGCTGCAAAGGGTAAGCTGATCAAGATGAAGGCTTCTTAAAAGCTATTTGAATATGGCAAGAAGGAAAAGGATAAACCAAAACCAGTGTTAAGTAGATATTATAGTTTTGCAAACCTTGCTTCTTTCAAACCCAAAACAGTAAAGAAATTAATCTGAAACTCCAAATAATTAAGACCGTGAAGCCTGCAAAAATTGGTTCAAAGAAGGTGAAGAAATCAATCCCAGCCAAGCCAAGGTGATGTAGGAGCATTTGATTTTCTATTAATGGAAAAGATCAAAGAATGATCCAAGTTCATGAGGGGGGGTCCAAGTCCATAGAAGATAGTTTTTCCTCTAGAAGAGCCCAAGTCCACACGGCCATTTTGGAGTAATAAGCTATCTTGGAAGTTGATCCTAGGAAGTTCCACCATTCTAGTTACTTGTAGTTGCATTTAATGATTGCCTAGAAACTTGTAGAAGTCAAGAACTAGTTACTTGTTGAGGTTTTTATTTCTTTCCTAGTAACTAATAGTATTCTTCACCTAGGCTTCTTGAATGTAAGTCTCTTGTTGCCTATTTAAACTAAGGGGGTTGTCCTTAAAGATTCAGTTTTTAAGCACTATCAATATAGAAACCTTGAGTCTTGAATTTTCCTTCAATCTTTGTGGATGTTTGATTGATTGCTGCTATTTTTCTCCTTTGCACTGCATCATTTGGTATCAGAGCGGGTTCGTGTAGCTTGTTCAACACATTTCTTTCTAAATTAGTGCCTAAATACGTTGCTATATGCGTGATGGCTGCTCTAGGAAGAGGTCATGGTGCCCGTGGTGGTCAAGGAAGATGACATCGCGCCAACAACAACCGAAATTGAAGAAATCCGATTGAGACTTGCTCAATTAGAAAACTATCACCGTAGGAATGAAAATGATGAATTCGATGAAGAAGATGTAATACAAGTTATTGATAATGGTAATGACAATGACTTACCATTACCCGAAAGAATTATTCCAGCCTTGGAAAGAAGTCAAAGAGAAATTCAAGTAGATATTCCAGAATTTTCGGGACATCTACAACCCGATGACTTTACTGATTGGCTACAAAATGTGAAGTCTTTCTTTGAATGGAAGAATATGTCGGACCTTCAAAAAATCAGATTTGTGCAAACCCGATTGAGGGGTCATGCCTTTATATGGTGGAAAACCTTGCAAGAGAATTGTGAGATTGAAGGAAAACAACGACTTTCTAATGGAAACGCATGAAGGCTACCCTTGAAGTTAAGTTTCTACCCACCAATTATGCTCAAACTTTGTACCAACAACTTCATCACTTAAAACAAAGTATGAGGTTAGTTTTTTATTATTCGGATACTTTTTATACATTAGTAAGTCGAAATAAATTGAGAGAGACCGAGCAACAATTGGTGTCTCGATTTATTTCTGGGTTGAGAATAGCAATCTAAGATGAAATCATGATGTTGGAACCAAAGACATTGGACAAAGCTGTCCAATATGCACTAAAAGCGGAAATTAAGTTGAGTAGAATTATGGGAAGAGGAAGCACCATTAATACCACCAAAGGAGCCACAATTGCAAGCTCTTTAATAACTCCCAGTACTTCAAATGGAAAGCAATCATTGCCAAATACCCCAAACCGACCAATCCAATATTTTGAAAAATTGGTTCGTCCTAATGTGCGTTTTACTAGCACGAGCTGATCCATCCAAAATCCAGCCACTTATAAATGTTTTTGGTGTGATGAAAGTGGACATAGATCTTTTGAATGTCCTAGAAAAAAAAAGTAATTTAACAAATCCGACCAATGAAATTGAAGAGAATAATGAGAAAGAAGTTTTGTTGGATAAACCGGAACTTGTTGATGATATGCCGGGACATGTGGAAGATGTAGAACCCGATGATGGTGACTTTTTAGTAATGCAAAGAATGTTAGGAGTTGAAAAATCAGATCTGGAACCATGGCCAGGATCTAATATTTTTCGAACTCGTTGCACTTCTAAATGGAAGGTATATACCATTATCATCGATTCTGGAAGTTGTGGCAAGATGATGTCTGAAAAAATGGTGGAAAAGCTCAACCTTCCATGTGAAAATCATCACCAACCTTAACACATTTCTCGGTTCAAGAAAGGAAATGAAACACCAATAACAAATAAGTGTTTGGTTAATTTTTCCATTTGAAGAATTTACAAGGATACAATATGGTGTGATGTGTTGCCAATGGATGCATGTCATATCTTGCTTGGACGACCTTGACAATATAATCGAAAAGCCAATCATGATGGGTTTAAGAATTGTTATTCATTTGTCAAAGAAGGAATTCGTATCACTTTATGGCCCTTGAAACATTCACCCAAGGTTGAATATGGTAAGAATGTTGAGAACATTCTTTCTTTGAGGCAATTTGTTGAAGAGTAAAGAATTATCTACCATGCATGCTCTAATTCCTTAGGGAATTTCACCACCCAAAGATGTGGACTCAAAGGCCACCGTCCCTAAAGAAATTCAGCCCCTTGCTTTAGTTCCATTATCGGATCCCAAGAGAGTGAGTTGTGATGTGGAATCATTTACGGACCACTTAAAGAAAATTCGAGAGAAGCTTTTGAAGAAAATTGAGCAAACTTATGTAAAGTACGAAAAAATGAGGATTCGCATCGACGACTCGTTGAATTTAAAGAGGGTGACATGGTTATGGTCTACCTTAGGAAGAAAAGATTTCCTGTTGGTCAATATAGCAAGCTCAAATACAAAAAAATTGGGTCGTGCCGGATTTTAAAGGGCATTGCGAATAATGCATATGTCATTAATCTCCCAAGTGATCTCAACATCTCTCCGATCTTCAATATATCGGATCTCCTTGCTTACCATGAGGTTGATCATCCCAATCCCGACACTTCTCAAATTTCACAGGAGAAAGACGAGATTCTTGAAATCCATAATTGGAAAAATACCACCATCCGAAATCGGTCTTGCACTCAATATCTTGTTCAATGGAAAGGTTAACCAAAAACAAAAACTATGTGGACTTCAGAAGATGATTTGAAAGCTATTAATGCACAAGCTTTGGAACATTTCAAGAAGAAACAATTAAGTTCGAGTATGAACTTTCTCCAACCGGAGGTACTTGATGCAGGAGCATTTGATTTTCTATTAATGGAAAAGATCAAAGAATGACCCAAGTTCATGAGGGGGGGGGGGGGGGCTAAGCCCATAAAAGAAAGTTTTTCCTCTAGAAGAGCCCAAGTCCACATGACCATTTTTGAGTGATGAGCTATCTTGGAAGTTGATCCTAGGAAGTTCCACTATCCTAGTTACTTGTAGTTGCATTTAATGATTGTCTAAAAACTTGTAGAAGTCAAGACGTAGTTGTCCTTGGAGAATCAGTTTTTAAGCACTATCAATATAGAAGATCTTGAGTCTAGAATTTTCCTTCAATCTTTGTGAATGTTTGATTGATTGCTACAGTTTTTCTCCTTTGCACTGCATCACAAGGGCGCCTAAATCAATCAAGTCTCCTGCAGCAAACAAAGCTAAGAAGCAACTTAATTGAATAAATGAGGTATGCAGAATGAATCAACCTTTGTAGTTGTGTACATATATACAAGCGAGTTCAATTATAGCACGAACTCTTCACTTAGCCACAAGGTTTTTAATTTCAAAATTCTGGATGATTTCAGCTAGCCAACCCGAACCAAAATCTCAAAATATTGTGGGATTTTGACGAAATTTCAAATTTTGAAATATTAATATTTTATTAAAGATATATATATTAAAAAATATATTTTATTAAAATTTTATATATTTATATAAATATTATTATTTAATTTTTAAAATTAATATATAAATTTTCGAAATTTCATGAAATTTCAGTAAAAATTTCGGAATTTTAGTAAAAAAACAATAAAAAAAACTATTTAAAATAAAATAAAAATCAGATTTCTATCGAAATTATGAAATCTTCGAAATTTGAAATTCCACCCGAAATTTTTAAAATTTCGACCGAAATCTGATTTTCGAAATAAACCCAGTTTCGATGTCATTGGGGTTGTCTGAAACTGAAATTTCTCGAAATCTTAAACCTTGCTTAGCCAATGTTTACATTCTTTTTTCTTTTTGAAAGAAGTACTACAAAATTGTTCAACATCATTTTCTTTTCTCAACAAAATTTGTACCAATATATTTGACTAATTGTGAATTCAGGTGTCAACCTTCGGTTTCTTTCACCAATTATCTTCACTAGTCGTCGATATCTAATGTGTGAGATTTTTCTTGAATGTCCATGTGTGACGCCCCGAACCCGCGCCTAGGGAATCAAGTTCCGAGACGCGTGTCCGTTCGTCAAATCATGCAAGCGGACGACTTTACCTGCGAAAATACGGGAAATTTAAACATTTATCAAATGCTCCCAAAAAGCAAATAATACCTGTCATCACAATAGCCATCATACAAATCATATACCTGTATTATTTACATCAAGTTTGTTTTACAAAAGTAGGCGTCTCTATCATGCCAGGTACAACTTGTACAAGCTTCCAAAATATCCAGATAGATTTTTCACTTACTGGTCAGCAACTCCAAGATCTGCTGACACAAAAAGTCAGTGAGCTATGAAGCCCAATAAAACCACAATCCTTCTAAACTATTTTCCACATAATAACACGCATCAATAATGATATAATAAGCAGTTCAATTTGCATGTTACAGTAAAACAGAACAGTATATAATAAATTGTGACCCAAGGTCACTTAGGGTTACGTCACCCTAACAGAGGTTCCCGACCTCACATTACTTTCCAATTATGAGGTTCAGTTATGAATGTATTATATTACCAAGTTATCGTTTCGATCATCAATCATGTTTCATTTCGAGTCTTGAGACTCTATTAATTGGCCACAGCCCACAAATGTTTAACTTAAAGTCTCTAAATCATAACCATAATACATTGAATCATTTAGACTCACACACGCTGTTCCGGCTTTCACCCGAACATGACAAAACCTTGGGTATACCAACCCAACTCACCTGGAATCCGACGATTCCATACCGAACTATGAGTCCACCAACTCAAACAAATACACAAACTCTGAGTATACCAACTCAGACCACTTCGTATCCGAAGCTTACACACACAACATGGGCATTCACCCAATAAGGACATATTTTTCCATTCAATTGACTGGCCACATCTACCGTGTATTCGCCGTCATCGCCCTGGGTATCAGTTATGAAGGAACCCCGACCAACCTGCCTACCGTCATCTTCTGGCTAGTCTACGGAGGAACCCCGACATCTATACCAATGCCGACATCTCCTGACGTTCCACCAAGAAGCGACCACGATAGACACGGTGCCGACATCTTCTAACCCACCCAGAGAGGAACCCCGGACTATACACTATCTGATGTTTAGCCACTTTAAACTCCATAGGACTCCGACATCTCCTGACTACCAGTCACGGAGGAACCACGGGCCATGCAGGACACCGCCACTCCTGACCTAGTCCAAGAGGCACCACGGACGACCTAGACAAACAGACCGACATCTCCCGACTATCAGTCACGGAGGAACCCCGGGCCTTACTGGGCACCGTCTCTCCTGACCTAGTCAAAGAGGAACCACGGACTATACTGAACCCTGGTTAGATTTTCTAACCACAGGTTAACCCCAGTTAACCCAAGCCTCGCTTGATTAACTGAAATACTTGGGCCTCGCGCCCGTGAACCAACTCCGGTAAAACACCGTTCCGTTATGGAGCGTTTCCAGGGTAATGGATGTCTCCATAACCTTACAAGACATGCAAAACAACTTTTCGTCACCCTAGGGTGGCGATACAATTTACCCGGGACCCGATCTGGGTTCCCTGAGGGACCACATAAAATCACAACATCACATAGGGGTCTTCGACCCTTTTTCATTCACGTCAAAAGACATGCATATACATCACATGAAATAATATAGCAAAATAAGCGGAAAAATGAGAAGAAAAGATAGGGGTTTTACTGTTTCACGTGTTTCGAGGCCTCGTAGGCAAAAACAGATGTCACCAACGCGTTCCCAACGACGATCAACCTCGGGGTAGAGCGCATGCAACTTTCTCTCTCCACTTTCTCTCTCTACCTTTTTTTCTCTCTCTCTCTACACGCAAAACGAGAAGCCGGAGAGAAAATCGGACGCCGCCAACGCGTCGGGGACGTCGAAAAACCTCAAGGAGACCTCCCTTTCCCTTTCTCTCTCTTCCTTTCTCTCTCCTCTTTCTCTCTCTTCCTTTCTCTCTCCTCCCTTTCTCTCTCTAAAGTGCTGTGGCATAATACTGTTTGCAACTCTAAACCGTGAGCAAATGAGGGGCTGACCTTCATTTATATAAACCTTAAATGGGGTTTAGATCATGTGCAAAAGCCCATGACCCATTTGGTGTGGAAAAGTGGTAGTTGACTAAGTCAACTACCTTGACCGGTTTGACCGGATTTTCCCATTTTTCACGTATATGCCCTCCGAAACCCTGTTATATGACACCCGACAGTAACGACACTTCAGGTGACCGAACTTGGGGCAGTCCGACACCTACTGTAAAAATTTTGGGGAAAAATACTGAGTTTTGACAGCTACACTTTAGTCCGGAAGAAAATTGCAAAACCCACTAATTTCCTGATTTCGAACACAAAACAGGCCGCCGTTTCTTCGTTTGAGATAACTAACTGCTGTGACGACAGACATTAGTCCCCACGGCCGACCGACACGCATTAGTGCTAACCGAATGGATTTCTATTAGGATCTTCAACAGATATTGGGTCCCACTTAATTTCTGGAAATATGGAAATTTCCCGTTTTTCTCAATTTTATCACACATAATGGCCCCGCGGTCCCGCGAAATGATACTTGACGGAACCGATACGGTAGGGGTGTGTCCCGGCAGTCGACCGGCACACTGTGTGCGAATTTTTACCAAATGATACTGAGATTTCCTCGGTGCACTTCAACCCTGAGCAAAATCTTCTTCTTATTAATTTAACAAATAATTAACTAATTAACCTTCATTAAGGACCCATAAACACATAATTTTATTATATTAAAATTCCGGGTCGTTACAATCTCCCCTCCTTACAAAAATTTCGTCATCGAAATTTATATATACACTAGTCATCAAATAACTGAGGATGATTGCTTCTAATGACATCTTCAAGTTCCCATGTGGCTTCCTCTATGCTATGGTGTTCCCATAAAACTTTAACTAGCTTAATCGTTTTGTTTCGTAACACCTGTTCCTTACGGAACAAAATTATCACTGGCTTTTCTTCAAAAGTTAAGTCCTCTCTGACTTGAATTGGTTCATATCGTATCACGTGTGAGGGATCATGTACATATTTTCTCAACATGGATATGTGGAATACATTGTGAACCCTTGCCAACTCTGGTGGTAACGCCAAACGGTAGGCTACACCTCCTATTTTAGCCAAAATCTCAAGAGGTCCAATGAATCGCGGACTTAACTTTCCCCGCTTTCTGAATCGTACAATACCTTTTGATGGAGAGATTTTCAAGAAGACATGGTCGCCGACTTGAAACTCTAAGTCCCGGCGCTTTCCATCTGCATAGCTTTTCTGTCGACTTTGTGCAAATAATAACCTCGATCGAATCAACTCGATCTTCTTTGTTGTTTCTTGCACCAACTCAGGTCCCAGTAGTTTACGTTCCCCTACTTCAGTCCAACATACTGGTGACCGACAACTCCTGCCATACAAGGCCTCGTAAGGAGCCATTTGAATACTTGCCTGATAACTGTTATTATATGCAAACTCGATCAATGGCTAGTGATCATCCCAGTTTCCTTGAAAGTCCAGATTGCAAGTGCGCATCATATCTTCTAGAGTTTGTATTGTGCGCTCAGACTGTCCATCGGTTTGCGGATGATAAGTTGTACTCATGTTTAGCTGCGTACCTAAAGCTTCTTGCAAGCTCCTCCAGAATCAGGAAGTAAATCGCGGATCGCGATCTGACACAATAGATACCGGCACACCATGCAGCTTCACAATCTCCTTGATGTACAACTTTGATAAATTTTCCAGGGTTATGGTATCCTTTATAGCAAGAAAGTGAGCCGACTTCGTCAATCGATCAACTATCCCCCAAAACACCACTCCTTGTTTTTGGTAACCCCACCACAAAATCCATCGTAATGTGCTCCCATTTCCACTTGGGAATAGGCAATGAATTTAACAATCCAGGTGGTTTCTGATGTTCTGCCTTGACTTGCTGACAAACAAGGCATCGAGATACATACTCTGCAATTTCTCTCTTCATGCCGTTCCACCAGTAGTTATTCTTCATATCCTGATACATCTTTGTACTTCCGGGGTGCACCGCAAAACGAGATCGATGTGCCTCATTGAGCAGTTCATTCTTCAACTCAGGATTTCTAGGCACACAGATTCGACCTTTGAATCAAAGTATTCCATCTTCAGATTCTTCAAAATCACCCATTTTTCCTTGAAGAATCTTATCTCTGATAACTTTGATCTCCTGATCTTCCAACTGTGCTTCTTGAATCTTTTGTAATAACACTGGCTTGGCCTGAATACTAGCCAACTTGGCACTATTACCCTGGAATTCTAGACTCAGATTCTAACTCTTGAATTCTTCGATCATCTTCCATCGCTCGGCCCTCATATATGCTGCAGATCCAACTGTCTTTCTACTCAGGGCATCAGCAACCACGTTACCCTTACCAGGATGATACTGAATTACATAATCATAATCCTTCAAGAATTCCATCCATCTACGCTGTCGCATATTGAGTTCATTTTGGGAGAATAGATACTTTAAACTCTTGTGATCACTATAGATCACCAACTTCTCTCCATAAAGATAATGTCTCCAAATTTTTAGTGCGAATACTACCGCAGCTAACTCCAGGTCATGCGTGGGATAATTCCGTTCGTGAATCTTGAGTTGTCTCGAACCATAAGCAATGACCTTTTTATTTTGCATTAAGACACAACCGAGTCCCTTACTGGAAGTCATAGCAACTACACCTCAAAATCCCTCCAGACTCCTGAGGCGACGATTGTACAATACTGGGAGCGGTTGTTGTCGTTTTTTTTTTTTATTACTTTTTTTTTTTTTAATTTGTTTTTAAAATTTGTTTTTTTAAATAATCCCCCACCCTGCCCCTTTTTCTTAATTCTTGAAAGCTTTCGTCCTAAGCATGCCGTCCATGCGCAACTGTCACATCGTCTCTAGTCAAAGTACGTTAACTGAGCTGCTATCCTTACGCGAGAATTTACCTTTACAACATCTATCGGTCAGTAACCAGCCAATCCCAGAAACTCAAACGTTCAGTAACAGGGGATGGCCCTGCCCAACGGTTACTGCCCTGAAATCCTGGAAGGATCAACAGAGATTCCATTTCTTGACATCAATTGTACAAGAAATGCTATTCTTCCATCCACAAATCGCAAATTGGACGAACTTAGTCATACAGCTGATTATCTCTAATGTCTGTAGCGTAATCCACAAGGGCTTCAGCGTGCTCTATGACAGGGTGAGTCACCAAGATTACCTCACAATAAATCCCACAAGACAATATCCCAAGTCCCGGCCTGAAAAGAGATTCATCACACTCATAAAGGCCCGCCTAGGGCATTTGTCAGTCCAAAACGGCTCACCACACACAGAATAGGTAGTAACCCCATCACCGAGTTAGGACACCTGCCTGTTCCTTTTGCAATATCTTCTTCTTTGACCTCAATTGGTGATAGCCCGGACCGTTACAATCAATATTTGAAAACACTTGGCGCCTTGAAACGAGCAAATAGATCATCGATCCTGCGGGAGAGGATATTATTTTTGGCTCGCCGCTTGACTTCACAGACCGATAATCTATACACAGGACGCAGACTCCAGCTTTCTTTGCGGGAAAAAACCACCGGGTGCTCACCTGGTTTTGCCAAACACTTAGGACGCGATCCAATCCTATTAGAGGTTTGCAATGAATCTTTAGTTCTTGCAACTAAACGGAGCTCATTTGCGAGACCGGTGTTTAGAGATCACAGTCTATACCCGGAAGTAACATCGATTGTAAAATCGATTTATCTAGTAGGGGGGATAGTCCTCGGTAATTAAAGCCAGGAAACACATCGCGAAACTCCCTCT
Organism: Tetracentron sinense; assembly: GCA_015143295.1. NCBI lineage: Eukaryota > Viridiplantae > Streptophyta > Magnoliopsida > Trochodendrales > Trochodendraceae > Tetracentron > Tetracentron sinense. The sequence goes on along the minus strand of JABCRI010000395.1, from coordinate 329 downwards.
GACCACGGGGTATTCCCAAAGTGTCATCTTCATCTTTATGACCACCACGCAGCTAACTACCCCGGTACACCCTGTCTAGAAGGGACAGCTTTAATGGCAGGATATCGCGTGGGTTCTTGACCTCGGATAATTCACCTGCCTTTCGAACCTGGGTATGTCAGGGAAATTCGAAAATATCACTGTTTGGCATTACATTACCAACTGCTGGTAATAGCCAAACCACTCCATCCCTAGGATAACGGATAATCTTCAGTTACACGAAAGAATAACTAACATCCCGTCATAGTGGACAAGTAGGACACATCATAGACTGTTTTTGGCACCCAGAC